>CANYBF010830035.1:0-32811 GCA_948192965.1 Dalechampia spathulata
TGGGAATACATATCATTATATATAACGATAATAATATCTAATGATGTTTTCATATATGATGATGATGATGACTTATTGATGTGGACCATGATGATGATATCCATGGCATACAAATTTAATAATTATAAATTTGATAATTTAATAAACCATGATGATATAATATGATATGACCATATGATATAATATGATGATAGGTATGATACGACATAAATTTTGTCAATATTACTCTGATGTGCTACGATGATATTAATTAAGATGGTGATGATATGATATATATATATATAATGATAATATGTTATATACATGAATGATATGACACACATGACAATGTTATACATAATGATAACATGTTATGTAATGATGATGATTTTATATGATAATTGCTAAATGAAATAATTCGAATCTATGCTCAATAGTGAGATTGATTATGATGATTGAATGGTAAATGCACTATAATTGTGTTTATATGAGTATTAAATTAAATAATAAATTATGCTAATAATAAGAGATAATGTGATGAATATATGATGATATCCTTTGATGCCATTCATGCTAAATATTGGTAGATAATATAATTAATATGATTAATTATATTATAACTTATGAATTAAAGGAATATGTGATAAAATAGAAAATGGCATTTTAGAATTACAGGATTTTATTATATCCTGAAATAATAAGAAATTAAGGCTAATGGTTGAATATATGATTAAGCAGTTTAGTTTAATATTCAATATTGATGAAAGATAATATATGACTTAAACATATGACGGTTGGTACTTGTTGACATGATAATTTAGAGTATCAAATCACTGATATATTGGTCAATATAAATAATAATAATACACTAAAAGAATAGGATATGATATAATCAAATGGATAAATTATCATGATAACGCATGATGAACAAATTATAGATATGTTTACAATATTCAAATAATAATTGTGGAGTAATTATGTTTAATGTAGTATATATATTATATGACTACATTGCTTAAGAGTAAATTCTAAATGAATTATGAAATCAAGGATTAATAAATAGTATATTTGACATGAAAATAAACTAGTCATAATAATGACATTAAACGAACTATGATCTGAAAACATTAGAGAATCAAATAAATATGGATATACTTTGAAAGTATTTAGAAGTAAGATTCTCAATAAATATATGATAATGCTTTTAGGATAATGTTATGGTTTACATGACCTGTATTCATATATGCGCTATAAATGATTATATTTTCTTATGACATATGTTACATGAATAATTGCATATTTACATGTTATGTGTTAAAGCACCATTGAGTTTTATACTCAGCGTTCGTCATTTGATGAACGTAGGTTAAAAGATGGGAGGCAAGCACGGATCTCCAAAGCACCAATTCAGCAGGAGTCTCTCTGAAGGCAACGACTTGGGATAGTTCAAAGTGTTTAATTAAATTGATTACGTAATTTAGATTAATGATAAAGGCAGTAAATATAAGAATGTTAAATGAGACAATACTTCCGCAAAACTTAAAACGACGCACAAATATAAATAGTAAAAAAAAAATTTTATGTATCCTTTGTAGAATGTTTATTGACTTTCTAGAAGAGAAAGTTAATAGTCATTCTACGGGAGCATGTCTATGCAGGCAAAAGACGTGACAAAAGGTCAAAGCTAAAATTAGTATTTGGGTGCTTTATTGATCATGTTTCTCAAGACTTGTACTTAAGTTTTGTATTGATAGTGGAATTATTCTTGGAGTTTGATTTTTGGTTTCTACCTTTACTTAAAGAGTTTTTTCACATAAAAAAATTGAATGTTCTTGTATGGTATGATTTTTTTGTTATTTATATGTTGCTTAATTAGTCTATTTAATTTCTACAATTATATTTACTTATTTGCAATCCCAATAAGTGATATTAAAGTCTTGGTTCATTGAGCATAAGATTAATTATATGAATTAATATGGATAGTTTATCATTATTTTTTTTGATTAACAAGTATGATGGAAAAAAGTAGTTTTACTTTGGCAAAAAAGAGTAAAGGACCTCTTAGTTCAACAAGGCTTACAAAAATCATGGAAAGAAAAAGAGGAAAGCCTTGAGAAGATGGGCAAAGCTTAAGGAAGGATGTGTGAGTACTATTTGTCTTTGCATTAGTGATAGCATTACAAATAATATTGTTGAAGAAACTTTTATCCTGGAGATTTGAAACAAACTAGAGAAGATTTATTTGGGTAAGAGTTTGACCAATAAGTATTTGAAGCAACAATTACATAGGCTAATGATGGTGGAGGGAGAAAATTTGGTTAGTGTTAAGATTATGAAAGAAGACAAGATGCTAATACTTCTTTCCTCACTCCTTGATTCATATGAGTATTTTCTTTTTTTACTCATTAATTATTAGAAAAGATTATTTGACTATGGATGTTACACAAGTGCAACTAGTATTACTTCTAACTTGAAATAATAATAAAGATAGAGACAAAGATGGCAAGACATTAGTTTCTTAAAAGGTGAATCAACAAAAGTAATCTAGTGTTAAAGGTGGATCTTAACATAGCAGGTCTAGATTGAGAGTTAGGAAATTATATTGAATTCAATGCTACAAATGCAAAGAGTATGAGCATTATAAAATTAATTGTAAAAAGGTTGAAGAGGAAGAATAATTTGGTTTCCCTTAATTGGAATGATGGAGATGTTAATTTAGTCACCCAAGGTAATGATATACCTTTTGATGATGATTGGTAATTAGATTCTTGTTGCATTTCTCATGTTTATGATAGAAAGAAATATTTTGATACATTCCATGAAATAAAGAAAACTACTTTGAAATTAGGAAATAACTTTAGGGTAAGAGTTATGAGTGTTGGGAATGTGAGGATCAAAATATTGAATGGACAAATTATAACATTCAAGAATATGTCTCATGTTCTAAAGATGCATAAGAATTTAATTTTTTTTAATATGTTGGACTCCAAGGGTTTTGATTATTCAAGAAAAGGTGGAGTTCTAAAAGTTACTTGAAGATGTATAATCTTAATGAAAAGAAAGTTACATCAAGGTGTGTACCATCTATTAGGTAGTATATTGAAGACCTCAAACAAAAGTTGAAAATAAGGTATGCATGTAAGAAATTACTTCCAAGATGGAGATAGTAGTAAAAAGATAAATTATGTTAGGGAGGTAAAAGTATCAAGGTCTCCTTACGAAGTCAAGTAGTACAAATGATTGAATTTTAGCTACATATGGTATATTGGTTGCATTTGGAATCATGGTGCAATGTTGTAATTTGATTTGGATATATGTAATTAGGTTAATGAATACTAATAAGATTAAAGTGAAAGATGGAGATTGTTGAGTGTTTAATTTTAATTAAGAATTGAATTCCTAATTTAATTAAAAAAAATAAAATATTATATATATATGTATATGAAAAGGTGTGCCACCTTGTTCGGGGAAAAGAAAAGGAGAACATGAAGGGTAAAAGAAAATAATTGTATCATGGAGTTAGGTTTTATCTTGTTTTCTATCAAGTTAATTTAATGGTGAATAACTTTTTTATGAAATTTTTATTATATTGTTGTAATTTTTAAGAATTATAGGGGATAAAGTTAAAATGAGTATTTAGAAGCTTTATTTATCAAGTTTCTGAAGGCTTGTATTTGTGTTTTATTATTAAATTCTCTTGATAGTGAAAATTTAACTCGTGATTTTTTTTTATATTAAAAATTTGACTTTCTTGTATGGTATGATTATTTTTTGTTGATTATTTGTCACTTAATTACTTTATTTAATTCATACAATTGTATTTATTTATTTGTGATAATTTTATTCAAATTCAAAAAATAATAAGAATTTTTTCAAAATTGTCAAAAGTGGAAAAAATTTCATAAAAATGTAATATTTTTTGATAAATTACAAAAATAATAATTTTTAAAAATAACATAAATTTACTTTAAATTTAGTAATTATTATTTTTATAAGGAAAACTTTTACTTTTACAAAGGTTTCAAAAATCATCTGAACATAAAATAAAGTTTGTCATTTTTATAATTATCCCAAAATAATTTTAATTTCTTTTATTATTTATTTGATTATGATATTTTTCTGACAAATGATACGGCAAGAATCAACGCATAAGAAAGCTAAAAATGGATTATGTGTTTAAAAAAAAAACATTAAAGAAAAGAAGAAGCAAGTTTCATATTTTTGTAACAACCCGGACAACACTTGACCGATGAACTACTTAACAACTTACAAGACGGCCCATAAGTTGTGGCCTTATGTAGTCATATATATATATATATCCATAATATGCGTGAGTTGGCACCTTCTTACTGCACATTCCAAAATCATTGGAACATGTTACATGGGTTTTAACATCTTACTTCCAAACTATATTAATGACCGAAGACAAATAAGCATAAATCAATAATTTCAGAGTAACGCTTAATAATATATTTATATTAATTTGTTAATATATTATTATGATTAAAATATTATGTTCTTTAATAAAATATGATGTTGATTTATTTTTATTAGTACTATTATTCAACATAAATTTCTGTATAAACATTAATTAATTATATAGAGTATGAATTAGTTATAAATTTACCTAAAATATTATATGTTAATTTTTAAATTTACAAAAAAATATTTATTATTTATTTGGTTAGCTGATTAAATTATTTTTGACATTTTTAAGGAATATATCTAGGGATAACTTACTCTTTATTATTTTTAATTTATTTCTTCTAACTTAAAATAATTATCTCATGTTAAATAATAATTTAATTAGGAAAAAATATTCATATAAAGCTAAATAAATACTTTTTAATAAATTGAAATATCACAGCTTTAAAATTGAGTGCAATTGGATAATAATATGTATCATTATTTACTTAAAATTCTAACGTTGTCTTTTTTTTAACCTAGTCTTTGTTATTCTACGCTTCCTATAATTATGCTCCTTGTATTTGTAATAAAATAGTTTTATTCATATAATAAATACAATATTTTTATTTTTTTCTATTTATATTTATTAATTATATGTAATATATAATTTGTTAGGATAATTATATTACAATTCATAAAAATATATCAACAGTTAATTATGAAAATATATAGAAAAATAATTACTAAGATTTATTATAAGTAAAGAATTGTTAAACTGGAGGCAAGTAAAATATCAATATAAATAGATTACTCATTTATTAATTATTTATAAAAATGAATTGCTTTTGAGAATATAAAAATAAATATTATATAAGCAATGAAGAAAAAATAATTCAACTATTTAAATGTTTAATAATTCTTTTAAGGAATTCTTTTTATTTTCAAGCAAATATTTTTCTGTAAATTATTTTTTATGTATAATATTTTATAATATTAATGAAAATTATTTAAAATAAACATAATTATATAAAAATCTGAAAAGAAATTTATATAAATAAAGGATTTTTTTAAAAAAAAGATCAATAAATTAGGAGATTAAAGTGTGAATTTAGAACATTTGTTTTGGAAATAATAAAATTATAGTATTTGGTTTTAAATAAAAGATAAAATGTGGATAAAATGAGATGAGTTTGAGAGATACTTCAAATCCTTCGCAGGTTTGTGATTGGTTGATGTAAAGCTCAGAGATCCCCACTACCACTTCACCTTCTGTTTCAATTCTGAGCCACCCATTTGTTGATTCTCAGTTTCTTGCCATATAAAACTGTAAAAAATCACTTCCATTCTACACAATTCCAGGCTTCAATTTGTCAAAGCCATTTTCCAGACACAGAAAGGCACCCCACCAAGCCAATGGCGTCAACTCTAATGGCGGCTACTGCTAGCTCAAGCTCCGTTCTTAGGCCAACCAGATTCCTTGGCCAAAGAGGCTCTTCTGCTAACCCTTTTGGAGATGTTGTTTCTATGGGAAATGGAAAATTCACCATGGTAATTCATATAATTCTCTTCTTCTTTTTTTTCCCTTTCTCTTGGGTATAAATTTGAACCAGAAAAGAAATGCCAATGGAAGTTGAAGTTGAAGTTGAATTTTTGTAATTTGTTGATGTTGACCAGGGGAATGACCTGTGGTATGGACCTGACAGAGTGAAATACTTAGGACCCTTTTCAGCTCAGACTCCTTCATACCTGACAGGAGAATTTCCAGGTGACTATGGATGGGACACCGCTGGTTTATCAGCTGATCCTGAAGCCTTTGCCAGGAACAGGGCTCTTGAGGTAATCTATAATCTCACCACTGTCATTATGATAAGTGAAAATCCTGTCTATACCAGAATTACATGAAATCGGTCAATGGAATGCTTCTAATTGTTGTTTAGTTCTGAAAATGGAAAACACTTGATTGGTCGAGTCTATGTAGACTTTTTAATTCAGTTATGCTTTTGAGTTAATATGTGATGAAAAAATTCTGTAGGTGATTCATGGAAGATGGGCTATGCTAGGAGCTCTAGGCTGCATTACACCAGAAGTTCTGGAGAAATGGCTTAGAGTGGATTTCAAAGAACCAGTATGGTTCAAAGCAGGAGCTCAGATTTTCTCTGAAGGTGGTTTGGATTACTTGGGAAACCCCAACCTTGTCCATGCACAAAGCATTCTGGCAGTTCTAGGATTCCAGGTAGTCCTGATGGGACTCGTCGAAGGATTTCGCATCAATGGCCTACCAGGTGTAGGAGAGGGCAATGACCTTTACCCTGGCGGCCAGTACTTCGACCCACTCGGTCTGGCAGATGATCCTGTCACATTTGCTGAGCTGAAGGTTAAGGAAATTAAGAATGGCAGGCTAGCCATGTTCTCCATGTTTGGTTTCTTTGTTCAAGCAATTGTAACCGGAAAGGGTCCCTTGGAAAATCTCTTAGATCACCTCGACAACCCTGTAGCCAACAATGCTTGGGTCTACGCTACCAAGTTTGTTCCCGGATCATAAATTTAGATGCCTTAGTTTCTTGAGTTTGAGTGGACAATCATGCATCTTGTACTACTTGATTTAAGAACATTACTCTTATGGTTGAAATCTTATGTAAATTTTCATTCCATGCCTGTGATCGTCTTCTTCACCTTGACACCATGATGCCTGGAAAAGTACATGGTCTCTATTTTTAGCATATCCATGGCAATTTTTGGCTCACTAAAAGCAAGCAAATAATTCCATACTGAAATTGTTAATTAGGTGTGATGATTCAGAGAAACAAGATTGGAAGATAAACTTGCAAGAACAGATTTTTGTGATTCAAGAGAAGATGTTACAACAGTTTCCATCATCAAACAACAATACCAGGCAATACGAACAACTTCGATCTATATTTTCATACCTGATACCACCACCATCATGTTTGTCATTACAAATATGATCGCAGAATATATACAAAAGAATGGCACTTGAGCTACTTTGCCGGCCGGAAAAGGAGAGAAAAGATTTGAAATCTCTCAATAAACCTATTTTGACTATACACACCAATGAACAATTTGGTGGATATATAAATACAGTTGACTGCTCAACCTTCATGACATAGAAAGACCGATTATTCTTTCTATAAGAAGCAAAGCAACATTTGCGATTATGGAAGGAAATGGTTACTTGGAAACATGATAGCGCCTAAATTCTCATCTTCACCACCTGTCTCACTGTTGCGAACCCTCTAGACCATGATCTTCCTCCACCATTTTCGAGTTTTGTCACCTCCACGACGGCCAACTTTGTGAATCTTCACCTTTGTTTCCTGTAATCTGACCTTATAGTCTTTCTTCCATGTCTCAAAACTGATTTTCAACTTTCGAAGCTCTTCATCAGGATCCCTGTCAGAAGCTGATTGCCCTGGTTTAAACTCAGACAATGCTCTAGCATCCTGGTCAAAATGTTGTTTCCGCTGCTCAAATTCCTTGGAAAGAATGTTAATAGCATTCATAGAGTTCCCTGATCTCATATCAGTAATGGGCGTGCTTGCATCAAGTGGTTGAGCTCTGACAAATACATTATCATCCGAATCGTAGTAGCGAGGTGATGCAAAAGAAACAAACTTTTTCTGCTGACCTGCAGTGTTGTCAGCAGCAAGACTCTTTCTGGCTGCGGCAAGACTTGTCTGGCAATAAAATTAAATACAAGATACTTCAACATCTCCACAATGCTCAAATTGTTACTATCCCTTTTCTCTATAAAGAACAAAATGCGAAGGAATGTCTATGCATCAACAAGAAAAAGATGAAAAGGCAAAAAAGGAAAACAAATTCCTTACTTGTAATGATTCCATCTGCCTTTGCCATGTTTCTTCCATTTTTTTCATCTTTGTCTCATATTCTGACCAACCTCTTTCGAATTGTTGTAACTGCTCTCGCAACAAAGCATTTTCCTGTTCCTTTTGTCCCAAAGTCACTTCTGCCATAGCAACCTGCTTTTGGAGTTCTAACAAGATTGTAGCCTGAAGATCAACCTGCTCTTGTGGTATGACCTGCTAATCAGGACGAAGTTATTTCCACACACAGACTTTGAAGTTAGGAACAAAAGCTTCAACAAGGATCATATTGAATAACATGAGCTCTCTCCACAAATTAAACTCGAAACCAAGGAAAATTTGAAACTATCCTTTGAGTTGAAAGGTTGTTCAACATAATAGCCTCTATAAAAAAAAGGTGAGTTCTATCATAACAACCACATCTATTAAATAAATAATTCAACACAAGATAGGCAAGAACTTGTGCACAAGTATATTAGAGATAATAACATCATTCTTAAAACTTCATCCAACAACTTAAATTTTTGGGTTGAATGGTTATATGACTAGCAACCTTAACCAGATTAGTCCTAAAGGTTAGTTGATTGAAGATTAGGTTTTTAAATTGTATCGGCTTTTAGCAATGGAGGGAAAATCATTTCTTCTTAACTAATAATTAAACTCAAACCCTAGACATCTAGGAATTCTTGGAAGTCTTCGGTATCCAAATTCTCAAATTAAATTTTGATTTGAGAATCGCCTTCGAATTAATTCAACATTTCCATTTATTTAATCAGGTCTAAATTTTACTTCTAGTTTTGTGCTTGTGTGCCACTAAATGAATAATATTTCTATTTTAATTAAGTTGATGCCCAGTAAATTTATTTTAATTTATAAAAAAAATTGACTAAAATTTGAAATAAAATGAAAATACCCTCAATTAATTAGTAAATAATTATATATTGCTACATATATTTTCAACATGAATAGTATGATACCAAATGGATGATATTAATTTATTTAGTATAAGTTAATGTCAGAAAAAAATATCATTTCATATCAACATTTTAGTGAATGTATTAAAACAAACATTAGTAATATGATATTATTTAAACCATAGACTAATGTAATATCATATGTGATAAAAAATAATGCCAGAAAATCCTTAATTAGTTTATACATTTAAATTAACTTATATTATACATTACTCTACATATAAATAATTTTAAAATTATAAGTTGATTTCAAGCTAAAAACAATCAAGGGGTTCATTAGTATAACTAAATAAAACTAAAGGGGCTATTTATTAGTATTAATCAATAACATTGACTAGTTTACTAACATCAAAATTGACAGAAAGGGTCATCAGTACAATGATATTGCAAATTTAGGTTATGGCTGGTGCAGTTTCATATAACACAGGCGCAGATTATTGTTTACCCACCAACCTATGCATGAGTTAGTTGATAACATTACTAAGCACCATACCTTCACTTCTGAAATCTTCTTGACATACTTTCTTCTAGAGGAGAACGTATTGTCATTTAATTCTTTCAGCTTGCACTTGTCATTGAATTGCTTGCGCACCAACCACCCGCGAATTACTGCAAAGGGAAAATTATAAGAACTTGCATGCAACTAAAAGAGCTAAAATTGGTTGAAAGATAATTTATTTACCAGACTGTAAACATATGACTGCCACCAGCTGCTTATCAACCACTGACGGAGGCACATCTCTACTAACTGTACATCTCTTTGAATTTTGATACCTCCTAGCATTGTCACCACGGACAACTGAATTTCAACGTAAGAAGGAGCAAGTAAATGAATCTGAAATCAGATATTACTGAGTAAACATGTCCATTGGTATTCAAGTAATCATCACAACAAACTGCACCTACTGGAAGGAGATTTGTGCAATTTTCGTAAACTGAGAAACTATGGGTTCTAAGAATGCAAGGATAACAAGATAATGACGAGCAGTACTAAGTGTACTTACATGATTGTAATACTGTCACTCCTTTTAATAGTTCATTTACATAACGACGAACTTGGCAGCCACGGAAGAATTTTTGCACCCCAATTACTCCATGTAGAACTTGCTTTCTTCTCTCCTCCAATTTAGCAATCTGAGATCCAGTAATAGATTACATTTTACATATCAGTGAAGTAGTAGGCTGTGATAACTATGATAGGCTATTGATAACAACGTTTGAATCTAAGAATTTTTCAGAACATAAAGCCTATGTCACTATGCAGTAAGACGGCATATAGGCACTAGATGCCACTCAGGTTGCTCCTAGACCCATTTGTTGATCAAGTATCATAGGCATGTGTTAGGTCATTATGCTAACCCAGTGTTTGCTTATATCGTCAAGTGGAGATGATTATCTCATAACACTATTATGCTCATGATAGTAGTCATATTAATATGGTTTTGCGTAAGATGAGCTCCAACTGCATTAATATGGCCACGGTTATGAGCTTGACCCAATGCTACAACAATAAAGTTTCTACATGGTATTAAAGCTAAAGATGGTCTGATAGTCGGCTGGAGTTGGGCACTGCTGAAGTCTAGACTCATTTGCAGATCTAACCTAAATCATTGAAGGCCTCAAAAGTAGGCCTAGATGTTTGTGATAGACCTCCAAGCATAGGACAATGTTTGAGAGGAAGGGCTGGAGAACATAATCCTACATGGAAGACGTGGGGATGTGAAGTAATTAAAGAAGTACATTGAAACTTAACACAAGTCAATTGATCTTACAGCAATAGGTTTCAACCTCAATCATATGGCCACTGTTTTTCACCAAACACTCTTCAAATCATGAAGTCTCTACATACATCACTTGCTCAAAAAAATATATCCAAGAAGGGAAAAAGAAAAAGAAGTAGAAAAAACACATTTTCTAATTTTCTTAGTTGAAATGGGAGGTGATTTCTCTGTTTTAATTTGAATACAAAGGTTGTTTAGCCTCCTCATGCACTGTATGTTATGATATGTATATAGAGTATATAATAGTGCAAAGTCAAATATGTTTGCTTTGGTAGAGAAAGTCCAAGGCAGTAACAAGATTCTTCACCATTTTTGTTCATTAATAAGGTATTGCTTACAAGTTTAGGAACTGTAACAAAAGTACTCCCTCCATTTCATATTTAAGTGTTCACCTAAGAAAAGAATTTCTGTTTCATTTTAATAGTTACTTTATGAAACCAAAAGGCATTAATTAACTTCCTCTGGTTTTAACTATTTATTGATCAACGATAATTTAGTCAGCTACAACTATTTTTATTGGAATCAAGGTTATTGTTAGAGAATCCCACATGAAAAAGATTTGAGAAATTTAAGTAATATATAAATGAAGTGCATTGGTATTTAACACAAACCAAGTAGTTTTGTGCAAGATGGATATTAACCTTATTTATGGTCATTATTAAAAACACTAACAATTAATATGAAATGGAGGGAGTATTATTTATCATGTATGCATGAATAAGCAGTTCTAATTGTGAAAAACTATGCAGGTAATTCATGTTCCGAAGACAAGGCAAATCATTCTAACAAATGAAATGATAACTGCGACATTTGAATACTTATACATGGGATTATAGCATATTAGGTATGAAAAGAAATTCTTTACGCCTATGTAGAGCTTGACTTACAGCATCTTGCAAATAAAGTGAACAAGAAATCAATATCAACCAGAAATCTAGTCACGGAACATTTAAACAATAGAAAAATACATACCTGGCCTGTACGAAGATAAACTTTGGTATAACCAACTTGATACATTTCAGGGAGTATATTAAATCGTTGCAGAACACCAACTGATATGCTTAGTGGATCCTGAGGTACAGTTTTGTCTGAGAGTAGAAACCCATACCTAGATGTGTTTGCATGTTGTTCATCAGAATTCACTAAGCATAGAATATAGAAGAATAGGGATTAGTATATAACTCAACAAGAATTTTATACAATACCTTTGTGCAAAATCTTGATGAGTTCTTCGAGTAGGATACCCAGACCTTGAAATCCTGACAACCTCTAAAATTCCACAGCACCGTAGTTGTTGCAAGACAAGATCATCTTCATATACAACAGGAATCTGCTTACCATTTGGTTTTATGCAGCGAATGAAATGAGGAGTGGTGTTCTCTAGTTGGTGCATTAGTTTAAAGAGCTGACCCTACAAACATGAAAGATGCCCTCAATCTTATCAGTAATGGCGATTCACTTGCCAAAGCACAAATTGGTGCACCAAAACAAAATTTGAATTCTTGAATGTAACAAACTTAAGAACAGAAAGCAGAAAAAGACTCGAAAGTTGTTTCAACTTATCAATAGAACGTTGACCAACTAGAACACTTGCAAAGCAAGCTAATCTACCTTTAACCTAGTAGCAACACTTGGCTTTGAGGATTCCAATCCATGAGATTCATTTGAAGGACATGAAAACTTTTCAGATTGATCAGATATTTTCAAGACGAACTGTGGCAGCTGGTAACTGCATGATGACAGTAGCTGGAAGATATCAGAGTGCAAAGGATCACGGTTCTTTTCCAGAAATCCATTTGGGTCATACGCAACCTGATCAAAAACTTAATGTTAGTAAATACATAAATTATGTTTTATTGTAACAATTCAAAAATCTCCATGAATCAAAATGGTATCAGGATTAATCTAGAAAGGATTATTCTCTCAAAGCATCATGTTTTCTGTAACGTAACCATTATAACTCAACAAAACACAAAATGAACAAAAGAAAAGCACAAATTTGTCGGAAACTTGGCTGTTTTGACTTGGATCCAGTGCAGCATTACTGACTAGTTATCCATTGCTAATTTGACGGACAAATTTGGTCAAGACAAACAAGAATGTTAACAAAGTATTACCCGTTAAATTTTAGCACCAAATCCTGCCAATGCTTAGTTAATATTCTGCATTGATGAACATAATCCCAAAAAGGACAATGCAGGGATATTACACGGTAGATAAGTGAAGTAGATCATGACTTAGTAGAAGTCAATTGGTTTTATGCAAGGTGAGGCTCCAACCACACATTCGGCCCATGGTGTTTCACCATAATAGTAGATTGTGCCTTAGAACAAGTCAATTAATTTTAGCAAGTTAAAATTCCAACACCCCTTATATGGAAACTGTTGTGAGTTTAAGTTAATAACATCTTTGATCCATGGTGCTTTTATATATAATCAGGCTGAGAATGGTCTCATGATCAAATGATCCTAGACTTGTGTTTTACCATATAGAAACTCCACAGGTCAAAACAGAACTTTAGGTCAAACTCACACCGTCATATAAGTGTATAAATCTCGTGCTCAACCCAATCTATTCCACCTGAATGTCACTTAATATTTCTATGCTTATTCCCACATGAAGTATCATTCTCAAACACTTTGATTTTCTCATCACAACTTCAGGCATAAACCAATAAAACTGGAACCACTTTAGACAATCATAATTTTATTCATATGTCAAATAAGTGCAAATGAATTCCACAACCACTATGATGTTATCAAGGAGCTCTAGTTAATTGATATTTAAGCGCCAGAAACTTGTCAAGTTATCCAATTTTTATCACAGAGCCTGTCTCGTTATAGTATTTTGGTTATTTAAGAGTAAACAAAAACATGAAACGTAGAGGGTTGAGCGATCATAAATTCCCTTCAAGAATGATGGCAGATTCTTTGATATGTATTTGATTTCATCGAGAATATTCAGCAACTTGAATTAAGATTTCCAAACTGCCTTGGAGAAATTTTGGAAGAGGAGAAAAAGTAAAGCTGATCAAGAAAAGAACAAAACTAACCTGTCCAGCATAGTGCTGAACTGCAAAAGCTCTTCCTTTTTCAGCTCTGAAGCAAGGGTTTCCACTCAAGTGCTGCTTGAGTTTATTTGCAAATGTCAAATCAGTAGCATTGGGGAAGTTCGATTCCTCATCTAGCAAAGAGATCAACCCTAAAGGTTTCTGTGGAAACAAATGTAATAATCACTTCAAATGCTACAAGAACAATGGCACAGAAAAGACCAACAAGAAATCTATAGAAATATGAACCCAAACACTGTTATCATCAAAATGAAATATCCATACATTCACTGCAAGGTATAGCAATATGGCAATACTTAACTCCTAAGATGTTGCATGAAGTATAGAAATGAAGATAACAAAATAAAAGGTATACCAACTAATGGTCAAATGGCCAGCATGCACAAAAGTCCAAGCAATTTTGTCCAGAGAAACATCTTTATAATAGAAAAGGCTGCACTACATGTAAACAATATAGAAAAGCAAATCGCAGAAAAACCTTTTCAAAGAGATTCAAGCAGTCTTGGTTGTCATCAAAATCAACTTTAGACCAATCAATTCCATCCTCTTCATACTCCTGGAAAAAAAATTGATGAGAAATTGGAATGTTGTTCACTTTATCAATCAGCTAGCCACTTACCATAGTGTAACAAGGAAACTTAAGAAGTAAAAGGCAACTAGGTCCAAAAGGGAGATTTATGTCAGGCATCCAGCGGGAAAACCATTAGGTAACCAGACAGTCCCATGTGGACTAGTGTTTATCCCACTATATAATCGAAAGTTATTTTCCTTCACTACTGGGAAATTATAGATAAAAGATAGTCATAGCAAGTATAAGTTTAAATAGTATCTTATTTCATGTAAAATCCCTATCAATTAAGTATTGAAAGGTCGCAGGAACCATAAATATGCATTTGTTTTGGGTAACAGAAGAAAAACAGAGACAATTCTCTTTGACGATCAGAAGAAAAGATGTCAATCTGTAAAATATGAAATGATGTAGAAATTCAAAAAAAATCTGTCTTATATCATCATTATAGTAGAGAAAGGGCTCCTATAAGGTGGCATTTCCCGCAACACAGCAATTTTAACGAAGCTAAAGATCTAAAAATGCTTACCTCCTGTTCAAGTTTAAACAGATGCCTGTTGAAATGTTGCTGCAGTCTCTCATTTGCATAATTTATGTAAAGTTGTTCAAAGCTATTGTTCTGAAAATTTGAAGAGATCATCACAAGGGTACAAGGGCACAGCAATGAAAGCATTACTGAACAAGAATAATGATATTTGCATACCTTAAATGACTCAAACCCATAAATATCAAGAATGTTAATGGATCTGCCAGTGTGCAGTTTGCCCATTTCAAGTGACTTGTTGATTAGATCCACAAGCCAATCAAACAAGCTTGCATAGATAAACTTGGACAATGCATCTCTTCTACCAATTGCCTAAAAACATGACAATCAGGGACCTTGATCAAATGCATGAGTTTGCACACTTTACATATATATGAGATGTGGGAGATAGAGGAGTAATTTGAGTGTAAGAATCATATATACCTGTTGGAATGTCAAATTTTTGACAACATAATTCTTTCCAGATTGAACTTTATGTGTCGATAAAGTGAGCATCAACTCCTGAATGCTACAACCCATGAGTTTTGCAGCACTGGTCAGGGCTACAAGATGTACATGATAGACCATCAGTAAAACACCAGGTTGTCATGTCAAAATATAATACAGCTTACATTTATATCCAACCAAACGCATCATGATGATGCATGTTTGAACCACAATATGTATTTCTAGTCCACATTTCAAGACATAGCCAAAACCATTCTGATTTTGATAAAAAGAATTCACAAGCTCAATCCCAACTAACTTTGCAAGGCTTAGTTGAGTTGGATTTGTGTTCACTAAGAAAATGAATTGTATTTTTTAAGTTAACTTGCAAACTTCTTTGTTTTCTATAATCGCTCATGGCTCACAACTGCCACAGCCACACAAGAATGATATGCCAGCTTTCTTGTGCATCATATGAGATTATTAAAAAGTAGATTCAGTTGCAATTACATGTTCAAAATCCAAAAAGACAAGAAGAAAATTCGGTTGCAATTAAGTACTTAAAGCTAGCATGAGAATAGAAGTAACGGCAGACACTACCAAAGCCAGTAATGATACGTTACCTTCATCAGCTAAAACCCTCACGTGATTTTCATTGTCAATTACTTGAAACGATATGTTTCCAAGCCACAGTATTGCAGCAAGCATAGCAAATGCTTGCTCTTGGTCTGCTTTGGAAATTTGAACAATGTCCATGGCTTCCTAGAGAAAAATGGCAAATCAATTCCATCAAAAACAGGAGAAAAATGTAAAATTCTTGAGGCTATGACATAAGAAGATTGAACAGAAAAAAAAAGGTTGTTGCAGTTTTACAATACAAATACTGAGAGTGAAAACCTAATTTTGTTATTTACCATTAGCTTGTGAAACTTCAGGGCATCATCAACACCGTCAACTACCAAACACTTGCTCTGACTAAGATAGTTATACTCACTAGCTGCTTTAATATTCAATCTCTCTGCAACGTAGACAAGAGGGGGAAGAGAAGGCAGTCATAGAATTTAGCTTGTCAACTAAGAAGTATTTGTGATAAGACTAAACAGAAAGTAGAGGGAAAAAACAGATGCTAAAACAAATGCTTTCTGCAATAGTTGTATAGCTGCTGAAGCATAAGAAAGAGTTTATGTAAAAGTTGCAGCACTAACAAAAGGCTATATTTCTTAAGGATTAATGTGATGGTAGAATCAACGTCTCAAGAAGGTAACATGAAATGACTGGGACATGTAAAAAATAAATAAACAAAGATGCAATAAAGCAGCGAAAAAAAGGTGGTATTACATTCTCATATCTGTAGAAGGCACACTCCGCAAGGTCTTAGCAACACCAAGTCAATTTTAAAGAATTATTGCTTATAAATGCATTCTGAAAGGGCACATATTAGAATAATGAATGCTTAGGATCTCAAAAGTGCCAAACTTGGGAGACAAATGCATCTAGAAATTGCACATATCAGCATGATCAACGTTACTTAGGATCTAAAGAATACTGAAATTCATGTAGATTGATCATTTGCAAAAATAGTACCTCTAAGAATTGACGGAGCACCAGCACATAGTTGATAAAAGATATGGTAGGATCTTTCACCATTGGCCAGTTGAACAACTCTCGACTGTTTAAAGGATACACACCAGTTTAGAATCCTAAGATCACAAAGACGGTCAAACTCCAAACTTAAGGTTCAGAAGAAATGGAAATTTACCTTTTCTAGTAGAACTATACATCATACATCATTAAAGGTCAATCAGCATTGCATGTGAGTAAAGTTGGAAAAAAGAGTAAAGTCAGTTATTATTTAACTTCATAAATGAACAAGAATAAAGCAAATTCATAAAACTTGATGTGCTTACAAGTTTGAATTTTAGCACCGCACATCTTCCCTAACAAGCTGAAACGGATTTCTATCAGCTTGCCCTAGACCAATTGGGAAAATAGTTCAGAGAAAAGTAAAACTAAAATCCAGAAGTAATTTATCAAAAGCAGTGCAGGAGAGAGAAAAAAATGAAAAAAAGTGACAACCACTTACAAATCTACTGGAGTTGTCATTCCTGCATGTTTTCGCATTTCCAAATGCTTCAAGGACACAGTTGGCCTGAAGAACTTCACTCTCTATGCCACCAATACCACCACCAAGAACAGCCAAGTATTGGAGTGCATGTTTTGCTGTCTCAGTTTTTCCAGCCCCACTTTCACCACTGCAAGACAAATGTTAAAAAGTTCTTAGCCATACAAATATCTCAAAACATTCACAAAACAGGAAAGAAAAACTGAACAGGAAACCTTAATTTTACCTAAATCTTCAAAATATCTCAATTTTACCTAAACATACAGATATCTCAATTTTACCTAAACATACAAATATCTCAATTTTACCTAAATCTTCAAAAGTACACTTGAACTTTAAGTTTTATCTTATTTGTACCTTCCATCAATTTTCCATTAAAGAATTTAACAAGAAATCAACAAGCATAACAAACTTGTTTTTGTAAATTCACCTTAAACCTTTGACTTCATATATTTAAATCAACTTACATAATCAAAATTCATACATTAATTGAGTTATAATCCAATCAAGTACATTAATTGAGATATACTTAATAAAAAAATGATAGTTAAATAAAACAAGGGATAAATAAATAAAAATACCCTATAAGATTACTCATTTTCATTTAAAGCTTTGTGAGCTTTTTCCTTGACATATAGGGGCCTGAGGTTTCTTTACTACATTTTCACACTAAATTTGCACCATCCTTAGCACTATTTTTAAGGCATTATGTTATATAATGAGATATGAATCATTTTTTTCAATTTACTAAATTTAATACAAATAAATCATATCATTTGATAAGTTATAGTTACCAAAAATAATATTATAACAAAATTATATTCAAAAGTTAAAAAAATTACTAAACACTTTACAAATTATGTTATAATTTGTAAATACTTTCATTAAAATTAATAAATAAATAAATAATTTTAATTTCAATACATGTATTAGTATAAATTAACAAATAAATAATATTTTATTTATTTTTCATTTAATTATAAATCATTTAAATATAAGTGAAAAGACTTGGTCATGAACAAAAGGAAAAGGATGAAAGAAAAGCTCCAGACTTTTTTCAGAAAGACATCAACTAACCTTACAATGATGCTCTGATTTTTTGCATCTGCATATCGTAATTACCAAAGAAAGGAAATGAGCAAAAAGAACAGAAAGAATAAAAAACTGAAAAACATAACAATAAGTGCTAAATGATTATTCACCTCTCATCATCTCACTATAAGCAGTGTCAGCTATTGCATAAACATGAGGACTATCCGTAAACTTTTGTCTGTAAGCCTCAACAACTTCTTCTCCATAAAGTGGCACGGGTTTAAAGGGATTGACAGCAATCAAAACAGGCCCTGCTTTACTCTGCGGAAGTAAACACGAGGAGTAAATGAGGAGTGGAAAGGATATACACATTTGGATATATAATACAAAATGGTGATCAGAAGCTATAGGCTATTAACTAATTAATTATACTTACATAGATCATATCTTTTGAAGACCGGAGCTTAAGATTGTAAAGTACTGATGGTTCATTCAAGTAACTAAGCTTTATAAGATCATCCACACCCTCAAGGATATCTGGGTTTGCAGGCAAGAGATCTGCTGTGCGCACCTTGACAAACTATATAAAATGAAATGTGTTATTTGAAGCTAGAAACCATTAATATATGCAATTGAAAGAAGTTCGTCCATGCAGCATGCATAGAAAAAGAGCATGGGAACTCACATTTCCATCTGAAAGTGAAACAACTGCTTCATTTCCTGTTGTTGATTGTATCTTTCCAGATCCCCATTGCCCATTTGCAAGCTGACACCAAACACGTAATTTCTGGAACAAAATAATACCACAAATGAATCAAATTTGATTTGTGCCATCTTCCACAGGATAAAATGTCCATGAACAGTAATAGTACTCCCATCCATTAAAAGAATTCATAGATCAAAACTATCTTAGGCGGGGAAAATTTCAGAGCCCATCTAGAAACCAATATCATCAATCATTATGCCAAACACATGATTTGCTTCCTTTTAAGCATTTCAGCTATGATTCCCAAGCCTGAAAATTATGTGCATGTTGACTAATACCCAGCTGCTCCTGCCAATAATTTAGCATTTCTAACATATTTCTCTAGCACACTACAAGCGCCTGTCAGTCATGCAATCTTGATCAATTATTCTCCTAGTATAACAATATACAAGTTATAACATATGAGAAACATATGAATCACATATCATAGTAGAACTTCTCTGCACCAAAAAAACCAAGTGCCTAGCAAAAGGAAACGCATTCCTATCTTATCTCCAACAAAGAGAGAAAAAAAAGGTAACAAAATATGCTTTTTTTTGTCTAATTACCTCCTTAGTGAAATAACCAATATTATCATCCCGTTTTGGCTTTTCTACCTTCGGCATTGAACCAGCAACAGGCCCTCTCACTGCCTGATGCTTCTTCTCTTCGGTATAAGGATTTGAATCCGCACAATTCTGATCTTTCCTCATCTTCTTGCTACCAAAATTTCCAGTCTTATATCCCAATTCTTTCTCCTTCCTCTTCGCATCCTCCTTCTCTCTATCAACTTCAACATTTTCCACTTGACCTTCCATTTCACCATTAGCACCAACTTTAAAGTCTGTAGGCAGTGATTTTCTTGCAGACGGAAGCCTTGCCCTTGATGTAGGTCGAGCTGGCAAAGCAGGAGGCAAGTCTTTAGACTTCTCCAAGGCCTCATCTCGCTGCCTTATGGACTCCAACATTGCCTCCAGTGAGCTCCTCGTCACTGCTGCTGGTGACGCTGATAACATCATTTTGATTGTAATCTTTTCCCTTCAACTACAACACCCTGAAATTGCCATTTCTTTCATCAAAAATGAACTTGCCAAATGAATCAGAAACCAAAACCAAGAGAAGGAAATAGAAATAATTCAATAACTTCCTCTTCCAATTACATCACATAGTGAACCATTGGTAATTAACAAATACATAAACAATTTCCAATACCTAATTTGGATCCAAACCTTGAAACTAAAGAAAAATTTACAAAACTAATAATTGGGATTTCTTCAAACCAACGTTACAAAGATGGAAGCTTTAAAACCAGAAAACTTATGCAATCTATTAGTTGATAAAAAGTTGAAAATGGGTATTGCAATTGCCAAAAAGTGAAAGCAATGAGATACAGAGAAACAGAGAGCACATGGGAAAAGAGGCCTTAAGTTCGATTCAAATTAAAAAAAGGCTGCAAAACTGGAGTTATTTACAGACACAACCTCATGAACAAAAAAAAAAAAAGCAGGTTATTAGATCCAAATTAGAGAAAAAGAAAGGCCACAAAATTTCAAAAAAATCTATAGTCTCAAAAAAAGAAAAAGAAAAACACGAGCTTCCTCTTCTTTTCCTCTTAAAAAACTTTTGAAGTTTCAACATGCTTCATCAATACAAAAAATAAATCCAAAAAAGTACACGAACAAACACAAAAACCCTAAAATTAAAACACACCAACTATACTTACAAACTCATAACCAAAAACCTTCAGAATAAAGAAATTCATGTAAGGGAAACCCCACCAAGTCTCCTCCACAAACCAAATTTCAAAGAACGAAATGGGAATGGAGAAAAACAAAAAACAATTTTTGGCAGGCTAAAGAAAATAAAAGAGTTACAGATAGAAAAGAAAAGGGAAAAGTAGTGTGGTTGGGTTTCTGATTCTGTTGGTAGCAGTTAGACATAAACAAAAACGAAACTCTGTAAGAAAAGAACAGGGAAAAGAGGTTGGAATAAGGTTGTTATTAAGAAGAAAGTCACAGAAAACAAACCTTAATAAATCAGAATTATAAGAACAGAAAATTGAAATGGGTAGCTCTGTGTGCTTCAATCTTTTTCAGTTGAAACTGGAAAGTGGCTTCTGTTTCCTTGAGGTAATTCTTTTTTTTTTTTTTTTTTTTTTGGCTTTTGGTATATGTTATACCGAATGGAAAAAAAATTCAAATCGGCCAGCTTTGTATTGGTTTCTTCAGAAAAACGGTCTATTATCTGCAATAACAGATAATCATAATTTATATAATTTTAAATTAACCAAAAGAACGTTTTTTAGTGGAAAATACTAAAAAAATAATGCCAGCGGAAAAGAATGAATAGTTTTGAATTAATAATAAATGCATTAGAAAATCATTGATTAAAAATTTTGTTGTCTGATATTTTAAATATGAGTAAACAAATAATAAGTAATGATGTATAATATGGTTAGCATTGATGTAAAGATATAGTAATTGTTGGCGTTTGTTGTCTAATTATTACAGCTTTTTATTTTCGAAGAGGATAATAATTAGCTCTATTTATAAACTAAGCTAACTTTTCCATAAGAATTTATAGAGGTTTTGATGCTGTTGGCTACCTGCAAATAATTATTATTTTATTACCACCTTTATTTATTCATTTATTTAAAATAATAATAATAATAAAAGCTTCTATAATAAACGATAAATAGAATTTTATCTTCAATTTAAAGCTAGCTCATTGTCTAATATTAAATCTTCCTATTTTTAAACTTAATACTTACTCCCTTTTTGTTCATTTTCAATCTTATGATCACAGATTCATAAACACAAGTTTAATATATCTATATGATTCATTGTACTTGAACTTGATTATAGTTTTAATTAATTGTTAATATAATATTATTTTTAACATATCAGTTAATGATTCAAAATAATTCCTTAATTTGACATCCAAATCTTCATAAATATAAAATTTAAAATTTTATAAATAATAATTTCATTTATTAAATAAATATTTTGTTATAAAATATAAATGAATTTTATACATATTTATATTTTAAATTCAATGAGAATTCGTATATCATGGTTTATTAAATCTTCAAATTTAAAATTAAATAAATTAAAATTATGATTTTTGAAAAAACTATGTAGAAATTGTAATGAATGATAAAAATATAAGATATGAGATGTTTTGGGATAATTATGGTATACACTTACGAGTATTTGAGTAGATCATTATTAATATAGATCCTGTAACAGCTATGATGTGATTCACACTCTCCCACAGTAACATTGGATTACGGTTTGCATGTCGTAAGTCACAAACTGTTCATGTAAGTATGATATCTGCTATCTTGATTATCTGAATTCAACACTAAATATGAAACTATATGGACTTTGTTTGTAATTAAAATATAGTATGATGTACATATGCAACATGTAGATATGTTCAACAAGTGCAAATTTGCCAGTAAGTTATGAAATAAGATAGGAATTAATTTGAGAAATTTCATTGTTAATACGACTAGTTTGAATTAATATTGACAGTAGTAAGTGTGAAAACCATAATTATAGATTGTTGTTGGAAAGTGGAAACTATAATTAATTACTCTTCAACTGTATAAATATATGTCCACTTAATTTGTATAAAAAGATGATGTTTCTTAGGAAGTTGTAATATTTGTTTATTACAAATAATTATCTGCTATGACAAGTATTGCATTGGATACTTACTGAATATCATTTTGGTTCAGTCTTGGAGCTGAAATTATTTTTATTTCATTTTTTAGGTTTTTAATATCTATTTGTTGGTTTGATACAATTTTCATATTAAAATTTTCAAATTTTTAAATTACATTCGATTATAATTATCAATTTAATTTAGTTATTTTGAATCAAACTCGATTTAGTTACCGTTTGATCATGGGAAGTACAACTGAAGCAAAAGAAACCGATTAATTAAAGTTCACAGCTAATACAAAGTTAATAACATGATTACTTGGGGGACTTAACAATGATCTTTATTAAAAGTGTATTATAATATGGGTGGTCCATTGGACATAATGGGATGGGTGAAAGTGCCCATGTATTCTTCACTCAAAGTGCCCATGAAATAATGGAAAACATACATGTTTTCCTCTATCCATTAATACCTTTTTTAAATAAATGATTATGTTTATTTATTTATTATTGATTTACTTTAAATTAAGAATAATAATTTTTAACGGAATACAACATAAAATTAATAGTTCAGATTTAATATAATTGTGTTTACAACAAATTCATATTCATTTGCTATATGAGATATATTGTATTATATATTAATTTATTAATCTATGTAGTTTATTTATGATATGATTAATGATTCATATTATATTTGTTTGTAAAAATTTTTGTAAATCTACATATGTTGCAAGCATGATAAAGAATTTGAATTTTTTAAATTATTATGCATTCTAACTTCTAATTAAATAATTGTAGATCTCCAATTTACTTGATATAGATAACTGCATTAATGAAAAATAAAAAAGATCTTGAAAAAATAACAACGTATTTGTAAAAATATAAAGAAATAATAGAATTTGAAAATTTAAACAAAGGTTGTCTAAAATGTTGAAAATTATATTGAAATAATTCTGATATGAGTAATGTTGATGATTGATTGATCCATATTCCTTCTGACTCTTTGTTGTATTTATGTTATATTAATTCCTTCATCACTAGGTATAAATAATTGTCTCTTTATCACATACCAACTTCCTCAAACTTAAATTGTTAGGAGTGCAGGTTTTCTCTACTCAAAAGTAGAATAGATATTTCTTACTTATATTTTATTCATATATTTTAAGGGTGTGATGGATAAAACACTTTGATATCTTCATATTGCTAAACCCAACTATATTTTTAATGCTTTTAGGCGGAAATGACTAGTCAACCTTGAGTGATATTTGGGCATTAGTCATGACAAGCACACTCACTTGGCTTATCTTTAGTGTAGTATATTCCTCTTTCCTACACATAAAGTGAGACAAGTGAATCTATGTATCCATTTTATTAATCAATAAGATAAGTAGTCAGATTATATTCAATCATTGTGTTTCATTATTTTCTTATTGTGCTTTTCTCTTGTGTGATGCTTGTGTTATCCAAAGAGCTCATTATGTTCTTCTAAATGGGACGATAATGCTAGTGATGCTCATATGTGAGGTTTAACTTGATCATGAACTAATAATCCATGGGGTTTGAAGGCTAACTTAAGTAAGAAATGTCTTACACGAGTGCTAACTATAACTTTAAAAAGTTATAATCTCGAGTTCAACTATCAAAAGGTATGATGAAGTACTCCTTATCTTTAACTTCCTAAATTATAATCACTCATTTTGATAGGCTCATCTTCATTATTGATATTGTTGACTTACACCCTTGTAATGTTGATTGAAGTCTGTTACTAGCAAATATTAACATTGTTGTTGGCATGGTATGAACATCATCAAGCAAACAAGCAATATTGAATTCCACTCTTTTCATTATGGTAACTTTAACTCATATGTGACTCCATCCACTTAGTCAAACACTTTTACTCATCATCAGCTCCAAGAGTTGTTGTAGCTTGTGCCTTTGACATTTTCTTTATCACCATGATTGTTGCTTGCACTTTAGTATGCTCTAATTCAACACATGGTTCAAGAATATCTTCTTTTTTGGTTCATTTGATATACATACTCCAAGGTAATGTGGAACACCCAAAGTGTGCATTTATCCCTTTAATGACCTCTTAACTTATCAATCACACATACACTTCACTTGCAACTAGTGAAATCCTTAGTCTCCTTACAATAACACACTTCCCTTTCTTGCAAGGTTGACAACAACAATACAATTTGTTAAAAGTTAAAATATATTTTTTATCTCCTTATGAGAATACCCATTTATTCACCTACAAAACTATAAGCACTTTAACTCTCATATAACATGGCAAATTAAATATTATAAACACAAGAAATGAATTATCTCTTATAAGAATTATAACTTATTGTTCGTACACAACACATCACCTTATCTCTAGACAATGATCACCATAAATGCTTTTGAACTCTTAACTTCAAGCTTCTTCACCTCCTTACATGTAAACTTATAGGTTTCATTGAGAACTTAGCAATACCAATAAAGGATGTCCACTCTGTACAACTGGAGTTCATGGAATGCCTCAGGTACTCTTCTAGCATTTTATAAAATCTCTTTATTTATCCAATAATTGTCATTAACAAAGCTCTTTAACACTCACCAACGTTCCATTACCTCTAGAACTTATCCCAAACTCTCCCACTCAAGATAGACTAATACTGAGAAAAGCAATCTCAAATGGATTCAGCATCGATCTATACAATACCACAATAATCTTACTTTAGCTAACCAATCCACTCCACTGTAAGAGAGACATGTGCACCTGCAATTACCTTTATATGAGCGACCTTAAGCTTTATTTATCAACCCATAAAGAGAAAAAATTTGCATGTAATTACTCTACCACTATAAAGCAATTCACATATTTTACAAACAAATTACTTTACCACTATAAAATAATTCATACATTTCATAAATAAATTACTCTACCATCATAGAATAATTCACATGTTCCATAAATAACTCATTCAAGTTACCACAACTTAAGAAATTTTATATCTGATAAACATATTACCAATACATTTACTCAAAATACCATAGCGTTGAGCATTTTCATTCAATCCACTAGTGCCTCAATGCATACTAGCTCAAGATTTAATGATTCGATCAATTCATTCCTTAATGCATGCTTGCTCAAACATTTAGTTTCATTATCAAGTATCTCAATGTAAACTTTCCCATATGTGTTTTTCTTGATATAATTTTAAATCAATCAATTTGTTTACCAAGCATTTAAATGGATGTTTATTCAATATTCTCGTATAAGGTATTTGCTTATGCCATACATATTCATAGAATCATAATTCCTGCAGATGTTTCACTCAACATAATATAAAATCCATTAACTCATTTTTAAAGCATCTAAATATGAGTTTGAGGGTGAACGTTCTTATATAAACCATCCATTTATACCATATGAATCAATAATGAGCCATTTTGATGATTGCCTCCATAATGCAATGATGAAACCTTCCTAACATGTAGAATATTCTCATATTTCATAAGAAACTTCCTAGGAGGTCATTGATTCAAGAACTAATCCAAGTCAAGCATGCTTGATTATAAAGTGTGTAATGAAATAGCTGTCACACCCAGCCCATACCTGGAGTAACATGCTCCCGTAGCATACACAATGACCTCCCGTATGGAAAACCGCTGTATATACACTACAAGGGATACCTGTACATGAATAAAAAGGCGTCGTATGGGGACAACAGATAGTATGGCGGTGAAATCATCAGACAGAACCAAACATAACCCTGGATAACAACATACATTCGATTGAATGACCATGTCAATAATAAAAGTATATTTATTAATATACAAAGGTTCTGATTACAATAACCATACAAGTCACCACCAAACTACAAATATACTACTGCCTCTCTAATATGTACAAGCTACAATACGAGACTACAAAAAGAAAGTATGCTCGGTTGTCCCGGACCACCTCAAGATTGGGATTGCTGCTGAATCCGCTACTCTGCTGACACTAGCAGTCACTGCTCTGGGCCTTCCACAGTAGGCTTGGAACCTGCATTCATCAATTGATAAACGTTGAGTCGAAGACTCAATGGTGCTAGCTATCATACACACATATGACATAAAACAAGCATGTCGATTAACAGGCAATGCAATGCAATGTTATGTTGCCCTGTTTCCTCTTTCTGCTCTGTACTCTCTTTCCTTCTTTCCTTTTCCCTTATTGTGCACAATATATATATCCATGTTGGATCCCTATGTACCGGTACTCAACTCCCGAAGGAGGACAACTGTAATCCTGGCCCGTAGGCCCTTTTGTTATGCCCATGTCTCGAGACTCAACTCCCGTAGGAGGAAATATAACATACGATTCCATTATGGAATCCTGTAATATATGATCTAGCATGCCTTTCCTCATTTTCTCTCGCTCTATCTAAGCATTTACGATCCCATATGTCATGAATATGCTAACATGTGAGAGTAACATACAAAATCTCAAGTAAGAATCATTTAACTAAACAAATCATAAGCTCATATCACCCAATAATAGGCAAATACGGGAATTCAATCCCCAATCATCAATCCTTAAGCCTCAATTGGCTTAATACAACAAAAGAAGCAAAGAAAAAACCAAGGTAAACCAGCACTAACCTGTAAGAAGTAAAGCGTCTAGTGGTTAATCACGTCGCTAAGCTTCTAACCTTGCAAAACTAACTCTGCTACGCTTAATTCCCTGAAGAGAAATGACCTCTAGGGGTTTAGGGACTTTAGAAAGGGTTTGGGAGGAAGAAAAGGAAAGAAAGTCAAAGAAAAGTCTAAGTTTATCCTCTTAAAAACGATGTTTTAAGTCGTGTATGGCCGTACCAAATACCCGTACGCCCGTACCAACCTAAAAACCCTGATGCACTGATTTCCTGCTAGTTGTCGTACGCCCATACCAGATTTGGTACGCCCGTACAACCCTAAAGTTCCTGATGCATAACTTTTCCTATGAGTAACGGTACGGCCGTACAACCTCTTGGTATGCCCGTACTGACTCTAGGACCTCGATACCTCCTATTCCTCATGCCTGGTATGCCCGTATGGCTATCCGTACATCCGTACCGCATGCCTAACATCAGGACATGCCTCAATTGAAGCCCCTAACTCTCCCAGAACCTGTGAAACACACTCCAAAACCAATCCTAACACATCAAACTCACTGTCCCTCATTCAACCGAGAAGTCACGCTTCCCAATAAGGCGACAGTATCACATAATACAAGCATACATACATGTATCCACATCATCAATGTATAACAAAACTCATATGCATATAGACCTTTATCCGTATACTAGCATACAAACTACTAGGGCCTCACAAACGGGTGTAACAATAGCACTAAAAAGGCACATACATTATCACAATGGATAATACTATCAAACCTTTTGAGCTATTCTTCATTGTATAGTTCCATACTGATACAATCTTGAAATAGCTCAAACAATTATGAATTGGATAGTCTCATACCTGTGTAATCTCAAAACTGCTCAAACTATTCTCAATCATATAATATCATACTCATACAATATTAAAATCACTTAAATATATAGCCCTTCCCTACACAGTTTCGGTAAAAAATCCTTCAATTTTCTCAACACATCATTTGAGCACCTTAATAGCACTAGCTTAGCATCTTTTATCATACACCCCAAAAATCATCTTGACTATATCAATCTTAGCTTTAATACCAAATGTCACGGGTCTAGGTCTTAACCCTTGATAAAGACTCGTGCGGCACTCGTGTAAGACACTTCATATATAAGCCAACCTTTGAACCCCATCAATAATCAATTCATGATCAAGTTAAGCTTCATGTATGAGCATCACTCATATTACCATCCTAATTAGAAGAGTATAATGAGCTCCTCGAATAGCATAAGCATCACATAAGAGAAAAAGACAATAGAATAATATCGAGACATGATGATTGAATAAAATCCATCTACTTGTTTTATTGATTATTGAAATTGGTATATAGATTTGATTATCTCCCTCCATGTATAGGTAGAGAGAATATTCTACACTAAAGACAAGCTTAGCAAGTGCTAGCCATCATCCATAATGCTCAGATATCACTTGATTGACTACTCACTCCCTCCTAAAAAGCTTTAAGAGCATAGTTAGGTCTAATAGGAGTATACATCAAAGTATTTCACCCATTATACCCCTAAAATACATGAATAAAATACAAATATCAAATATTTATTCTACCATTGAATAGGGAAAACCTCCATCCCTTATAGCTGAAACCTAGACCTGTGACATAAATAAAGTCGTATACGCTTTTGTCTTAATTTTTCTTATAAATGAGTCACATCCTCTATTTTTTTTAGTTAATTGCCTCTATTATATAGTTTTAAAATTTTCCATAACCCAAAAAAATTGTAAATTTAATATAAAAATATAATATAATTTGTAAATTTAAACAAAAATTGTCTAATCTAGAATGTTGAAATAATTTTGATCTAAGTAATATTGATGATTGATTGATCTATGTTCTTTTTGAATCCTTATTCTATTTATGCTGCAGTCATTCCTTCATGATTATCTCTGTATCATATACCAACTTCCTCAAGTTTAAATAATTATTTTTAGTCACATACTTTTTTCCTTAACTTCTCCTATAAATGAGTCAGATCCTATAATTTTTAATTAATTAAAATTTTTCTTAGCCGATTAAATCTATTTGAGTTTTTTTAGGTTCAAGTTAGGTTAAAATTAATTTAAATCTATTAAATTAATTAAAAAATTGATTATTAAATATCATTTAATTGATTAAAATAATAAATAAATTAATATAAATTTATTTAATTATTTAAATTAATTAAAAATAATTTTAATTTGAGATAGAAAACATCATATTCAAATAATATAAAACTTGTAAAATTTCAAGTGAAGTTGGAACTCTCAAGGCTTGAAAACTGGAGTGGTCAAATATATATCTGAAAACAAATAACAAAATTAAAATAGTTATTTTTATGAAACTATACGTAAACATCATTTCCGTATTGAAGTCTTTCATTGTAAAGTCACTTTTATTTCATCATTCGAAGTTGATGCTTATGTTCTATAAATCCTCATCAGATTATAGATTAATATTGCATATATTCATAATATGTATTATCATTGTTGTTTTTCCTATTTTAGAAATTATCAGTATTCATGGAATATTCCCTCAACCTCGTAAGCATAACCTGCTCGTCAATTTTCAATGGTAGTCAGAGGTTTTCGGATACGAATGAAATAATAAAAAAAATTAAATATATTCAGAATTTAATATAGATCATAGGTTGACGATAAAAATATCTAGAGGCCAAAGGGAGACATGCCATGAATCCATTGGTAGGTAGCCACAGGAATGTTTGCCCAGCCAAGTTCTTTTCAGTAACAAAGGGGGAATTTATTTATTAAATAAATATATGACTATTGAAAATGACAAGGATGCCCCTTAACTAAGGTGTCTATTGTGTCTTTTTCTTTTTGAAAATTCCTAACACATAATGTTGGCTACTTGGCCAAAAAGTTAAAAGGCAACTCGACAAACCCGAGTGGGACATGACACTCGCGCTAAATTGGAAGCCAAATTTTGCTTCCAACTTCCAAATTATTACACAAGACATTGCATAACAACAAATACTAAAAGACTACTTCACTTTTCTTACCCGCAACTTCAGCAGCTGATGCCCTTCATTATGCTGATGACATGGCACTTGGACCCACTCCAACAATTTTATAATCTTATTTATTTCAATTTAATAATTTTTTTAATTTCAAAATCAAGAAATTTTAACCTGTCTAAATAAAAGAAATGAATATCATGTAAATATGTTTTCATGCTTTCTTTACATAAAATATCAATATATAAATTAATATTTTATTTTAATTTTAACGAAAAAATTACATAAAAATCATGATATTAATTAGTACAAACAAATATAAATCACACAAAAAGATCGCATGTTCAATAATTATAAAATTATATTTTAATTTTATTAGCATAATAAATGCAAGTGAAAACGAAAAATTATTCGTTAATAAAAAATTAAAACATCATATTAGCAGGCACTTTTTTCGTAATTTATCCTAAGAATAAAGTATCCCTAAGGGTAAATTGGTAAATATGCATAATTCAATTTGAATAGTGGAGGTATATTAATCATTAACGGTAACGTGGCGGCTCCACACCGCTAATCGGGGAGGTAATGAAAAGTCATATATGACCCCACAGGGCTAATCAGTAGATTCTGTTACCAAAAGGTAATTACCCATGAATTGATTCATTAGAATTTATTAAATTAAATTAAATTTTATTAATAAATTATTTTAATATTAGTAAAAGAAAAACTAATTACCGAATCAATTAAGTAGAAGTTTTATTTATTTTATAAGAAAATATGTTTCCTTATTCAATTATGAGAATAATATTTAACTTTCAAGTTATTTTAAAATGATAATATGAGAAACACACTTCTTGAATTATTATATTATTTAAAATTATAAACGTTATTTTATTTATTTTTCCCGCCAACATAATACATCTTGAAAGTTTATTTGGAATGGCCGAAATAATTTTGGAAAATTATAAAAAATAGAAAAAACGAAAAGTGTATTATTATTATTATTATTATTTTATAAATAACTGATTTTAGAATGAGTTTTATTTACTAGAGTTTATAATACAAAAATTGTTATTTTGACGAACAAACAACAAATAGTATTCTTTTTTCATAAAAACTGATAAATAAAATATATAAAAAAAAAAGTAACTGAGGGAAGTAATCAAAGTTGCCTTCAAAAAGAAGATAAAATTATTGAAAATTATGAGCTCAATCAGCTACCAAATAGACTCTGCAAAGTCAACAGAATATTATGCCTGCTCTCCTCTCAAGAAGCTTTAGGGAGAAATTGGTGGCAAAATTGAGAAAAACAAATACAAAAAGAACAAAGAGAAAGAAGCTTTACATTCCTGATATTCATATAGAATGTTGGTGTTTTCTTTTTAGTTTTAAAAGTATTTTTTATTATTTTAAATTAGTTGTTTAATTTTTTATAAACCTATTTTCATAAATATTCTTTTATTTATTTTTCTAATTATATTTTTGAATAATTATTTTAATAAAAATAAAAAATAAAACTTAAAACCATATTTTTAAATGCAATATCAAACAAAGCAAAAACAATTTAATCTTTTTATTAAATTACTATTGAAAATTGAAAAATAATATGTTTCATTGTAACAAATGAATTCAAAAGAATAATTCTTGCTAGCAATTGATTGATTTAACAGAATGTGTATATATATAGTTGTATAGAAATATCTAGACTATCAAAGAAAAACTACAAAAAAATTAATGTGTTGTACAAAAGAATATTCTACTTTCTTCTCATGCATAATAAATCAATTGACTATGAATGAGTTTACCCATTTATGGTTTGATAAAGAAGATGATTAGATAGCTCATTTATAACATAACCAACACATCCTTACATCTAATTCATCTTAACCATTCCATTTGTAAAATGCTCCCCTCAAGATGGAGACATAAGAATAGATTGAAGTCCCATCTTGGATATATGACGATGAAATTGGTTGGTATCTAATGGTTTGATAAAGAGATCAA
>CANYBF010830114.1:0-43508 GCA_948192965.1 Dalechampia spathulata
GCAAAAGAAGAAAATGGGGCATCATAATTATTGATTTTAATAAAAAAAAAAAGGAAAAGTCAGAAAAATTGGCTGAGGTACGCGTATCCTCTGCCTATAAATAGGCAGAGGCAGCAAACGTAAATCTCATCCCAAAAACATTCCACAGAGCACAAAACACGAGAGAAAAATAGAGAGGAAGAGAAAAAATATTTGAGAGTTTATTTTGATTCATTTTATAACTCCAAATTATTTTCTTTTCAATAAATTCTTCGATCCTTTGTCCGTGGTTTTTACCCTAATTTATTAAGGGGTTTTCCACGTAAATCTGTGTGTTCAATATTTTATTTTCTCAAATTTTAGCTGCGATCCTGCTTTATCCGGTCCGTATTTTTTCAACAAAAATGACTAGGGGATTAGATATGTTGAGTAAACATTGCTGCGGGAGCCAAGTAAGATGTCCATCTAGTACTTTCTAAGTCACCATTCTTGATTACATTTCACCATAAATACAAATATAAGAATATGGTTTCCCTATCAAGATTGTCATGGACTTAATTATTAGTTTGCATTTCGGTTTCAAATGAAAATAATTAGCAAGAAAACGAAACACCCTCTTAAATTAAAATAAATTGAATAAACCCCTTAAACGAACTCTTTTATTTTAATTTAGTTTTCTAAATAAATTCATTGTTTTTTTAATTAACCCAAGATACAAATAATTTAAGAAGGATGAATTATATAATAAAGGGTAGTCTTCTTCTTATAATTAATCTATTCTAATTCTACTGTTTTTTGCTTAACTATTACAAAATTACATTTTGTAATTTAATGCATTTTGAATGGTATAAAGTGGATGGGCTATAATGATGATTATTGACGTGAATAAAAATATATATTTTTGATATTTTTATTTTTATGTTTTTAATATTTTTTTTATTTCATTTCTCATATATCTTATGAATTTTCATATACTTTTTCATGTAGCATAATTTATGTAGTATTTTAATATTTTCTTTATATTTTACATGTTTTATTCCATTAATGATAGCATTTTACATTAGTTTGATCATATCATTATATTTCATGCATAATAATCCTTAATTATAGTCTTATCTCATCATATTTTGTATTTAAATGTGTTGATTTATGCTATTATAGATTTAGATGACTCATTCTTGTATGTTTCAATGTTTTAACTCAACTCGAATCGAGTTAAATCTAACTCGAGTTAAGTTGATCTCATAATGCTAAAGATCTTTGGAGTTGGGTACTCTGCATAATTTTTACTCAAATTTTGAATGATAAATGATAGCTTTTGGATTTAAAATGGAAGGCTATGATAATAAGTATCAATTAGGTTTCTTTCAAACATTTAAATATATCATTTTCATTAGGTTTTGGAGGAATGATTCATTGATCATTTTTATCCATCTACCATTTTCATTTCATTCCTCATTTAAGGGATTTGAAGATTGAAGATTAAGAATCAAAGAAGGAAGAAAGCTAAAGTTTATATGGGTTTTATTGTTTTCTTTCTCTTTGTTAATCTTGATAGAAATTGTATATTTGTTAATACCTTTGAATCATTTATGGTTATGTATTATGAGTAGTAATATATTAAGGATTATATATTTGATTATGCATAAATTTAAGTTTTTATCAATTAATGGTGATTTTATATATATTGTGATATTTGTTGATTTATGTTATAATGCTTAATGAATGTGAATAAAATTGAGTTTACTTAATTACATTTTTTAGATGATTAATTGCATTGAAAGATAAATTAATTATTGGAATATTTGATATTACCATGAGTATAGATTACCTATGAATATTAATTTAGTTTATGAGAATTAATTTTGGATAAAAGTGATTAATGTATTTTAATTAACTAATTAACATAACGGAAGTTGGTAATGAATTAATTTTAATAGGTTAGTTAGACCTTAAAAAAGATTAATTAATATTTTTGTTATTCACCTACACACAAGTATCATTTTATTTAATATTGATTATCATTTATTAATCATATGATATTTTGTTTAAATATTCAACCTTAATGATTAAAAATTATTATAGGTATCTCTTTTTAGTTTTAATTATTAATTTATCTTTTATTTAAAGTAATTTAATATAGTTTTAATTTTTATTTGAAAACCCATTTTTAAATCTTTAATAAAAACATAACCAATTAAAACTAATATCTGGTAGGATTCACATTCTTCATATTATAATTATCATATTATAATTATGACTCGTATACTTACAGAGATGTATTTTATAAAATAATTAATTATAAATTTAAAATTTATTATGAATTAATTTTACAACTAAACGAAGAATGCCAATCAACTCTCAACATTTAATGAGAAAAGAACAACGAAATGTGTAGTGTTTAAGGTTAGCTAATTGAGACATGGATTTTTTTTATCAAACACCATGACACCAATTATATCTACATATACATATACAGGTGCATGTTTATTTACTCTGTCATTCAAATAGCTACTGTTGTTTCTACAACTGTGGAAGTTGATCTCAAGTCAAGCATCGGAAAGCTCATGACTGCAGTCCTGCGTGCCCCCGAAGAAGTGGTTCCCGAGAAACTCCCGGATATAATAAAATATAACGAGTTTCATTAGAGATAGAGATCGGTGTTATATTTATATTATAATGTTAATAGTGTGGCTTTTCTACTTAAATATCCTTGTATAAGTTATTTAATAAATTTAATTATTCAAATGAATTACTTTTGTATATTTAATTTTTAATATAATTTATATTTTTTATTAATATATTTATTGGATAATATAAAAATATTTTTTTATAAAATCTTCCATAATATAAACAACTTAATTATATTTATTTAATGATATAAAAATATTTTTTATAAAAGTTTTTGTAATATAAATAAATAAATTTATTAATTTAAAAATATATGTTATTATTTTGAGTATTTTAATTTAATTGAAAATTTTTAATTTTTAAATTATATCATGAAATTTAATTTTTAAATTATACCATAAAATTTAACTTAAAATAATTAAATGTTTAAAGTATTGATTTATTAAACATTTATTATTTTTGGTAACTAATTTAAATTAATTCAATTAAATCTGAAAGTACTTAAAAATGTTTAAATTTTTTATAAAATTATTTTTGAAGAAAAATGATAATTAAAATTTAAAAACATATTAAAGATTAAGTATATTAAATCAATTAATTTTATAGATATTTTTAATAATTAAATTTTTTATCAAATAATTTATATTTTGAGTATTTAAAAATTAAAATATTTATTTTATTAAAACATAAATTATTTGAATGGTAAATTCTTGAGGATTTAAAATTTATTGAAAAATAAAAAATAAAAAAGAAATAAATAATTATAAGTGGCTAGAGACCAATTTCACTGAATAGAAGAAGCTCTTAAAACATTTTAAAACGCAAAAATGACAGCAACAAAGACTTCTTATTTTATTCACACAAAGCATATACACGCTTGTACAAGTCACGGCTGCAGAAGCTGACGATCCAACCCATCTCAAATTTCTGGCTTGCACCATCCACATGATTGATGATATAAAATGCTTACTCTTGAAATGCTTCTTTCATGGCTCTCCTTTAAGCATGGATATGGATTTGATCAAGATACATACTATGCTTCGGCCGCCTCTTGATCTTGCAGAAGAGGAACCTTTTCATCAGGACTGTTGTTGTTGTTGGCCTTTTCAACGTCATGGGGCTTGCGACGTTTTTCGTCTTCTCTGGTTTGTCCCCACATTACCGTATAATATCCCATTCCACATATCACCGTTCCTATGATACTGCACTTATCAAGTTTATATAACTCATTTTAGCTGTTTTACGAATTCATATGTACTCTTCTTCTGCATATAATCGAAGGTTTGAGTCGATAAAGGCGTATTGGTTATTACTAACCTGCCATAGTGAAGACTGTTGGCAAAGAAGCTGACACCAAAAAATGTCGCCCAAAAAATCCTAAAAGGCTGGAACAAGGGAACATAAAAACGGCCCCTCGTCCGTGTAAACATCACTTGTACACTGCCGCGGATAACGCTTCCAAAGAGTGCCTGTTGCATCAGAAATACCGGTTCAGCCATAAAGCCAATTGCGGTTGTTGGATTGATTCACATGGAAAAAGAAGATGAATTTTATTTATTCATGCACTTACTGTTATGATGATGAGAAGTAGATCCAAGTTTAGTTTCAGTTTCCAAGCATCCCAATCTCGCTCTACAATCAAAGAGAGGATTGCACTTTGAATAGTTCCAGCTAAGCTGTAAAAAGTTGCAATTTTCATCACCTGAGGATAGTGTTTGACAGTTTCCATCTAACAAAATGAACATTGAACAGAAAATAATTACTCATGTGCAGGAAAAAGAAAATGGAAAACAAAAAGAAGCTTAAGAGATGCATATAACTATACCTGGACAAGGTTCCATATTGAAACACATAAAGAAGAAGCTGCAAGCAATAAACCACCGAGAACCCAATGATCCGGCGTAGAGTAGAAAACAAGAAGTTGCTGTGCAGGGTGCAGTTTAAGAGTAGAAGATGAAGCTTTTTGTACAAATGGACCCTTGTAAAAGGCTACGACACCTGCTCCCACGATTGTTATCAATGTGCCTATTGCTTTGAACTGGAAGCTTGGGCTGCTCAACTCTACCTTTGTCATCCTGACGACAAGATATTATCATTATTTCTGTATTCATCCAAGAGTTCTTACAATAACAACTTAGTTTTTCCATCTTGTGATTTTTGCCCTAAAATACTATTTTGTTCGTGTTTAAGAATTAAGCTTGATATGTAAATTTCAAACTTTTTGACTTTTTGGATATGAAATGGAGATGAATTATAGAACGTTGAGATAGACTGGAAACGGAACCTGAAAATATTGGTGAGGATGAAGGAAAAGGCAGGGATCAGAAGGCCCATCGCACACACAACAATAGGAGAACTATAGTTTAGACCCACAAATGCAAGATTCTGGGACAGGACTATACTGCAAAACACAACAGTCCAAAAACAGTTTAATGTATAGAATTACAAGGCCAATGACATATTTTCGCATATCCATACGCCCAACAGACCAGGAAATAAATATCTGGCCAAATTATGGTCGTAGGTCCGACATATTCATCTTTAACCATGTCCTCATTCAGGATTTCTTCTCTTTATCAACTTGTATAATAATTAGAATGTTCATTTCATTTAATACAGAATATTCATGAATCTTGGTCGTGTGTCATGGAATCTTGATCTAAATATATAATTTAGTTTATTCTTCTTCATCCTGTAGATTCATATTAGTATTTTAGATCATGATCTAATCAACTGCAGCTCTGAATTCGTTTAGATAAATATTCTTACAAGACGAAAATTGTTGAATATTTCAAGAAATTCTTTATATTCTTATTATAGCAAAGAATCTTGGTGTTGTGCGTAGAAGACGTAAAAAGCAAGATAAGAAAAAGGTGACACGAACCCTGTTAATCCCAAAAAGAAGAATCGCAAGAGAAGAGGCAAGGTGAAGAGTGATTGTGTTGTCCTGCAAAAGGGAAACCAGAACATACAATAAGAAGAAGAATAAAAAAAGAAACTGGGATTATGATCAAGAGAAGAAAAGAAGAGCAGTGGTAGATATAAAAGAGAAAGAGATACACACGGACCTTTCCCTATGAAATAAAAAGGAATAAGGAAGGAGAATAAGAGTGCCAATAGCATTTGTATATACGACAAATACAAAAGGGCTCATACCACCAGTCATGGCGGTTTTAGCCAAAATGGTGAGGGCTATGGTGCAACCTTCCATCATCACCATCACAATGAAAGGCACTACTTCTTCTATCCTTTTACTCGCACCCATCGTCTTTCTTTTAATATATATCCTCACCAATATTACAACAAAATCGATCTATACAAATTGTTGAAAGAGAGAAAATAAAAAGCTCTCTCTTGGTTACTGCTACTAGGTATCAGTAATACGGAATGCTTTAATTCCTTGCACTGCATAAATTCATCGGTCTATTTATGGTGGAGTGGCATTGAGAAGAAACTATGGCAATGGATCGAAGAGGATGATGTCAGGTAGCCTTTCAGGAGTCGGTGAGGGTACATGGAAGGGAAAAAGCTAATCGTCTTGTGCCTCATTCTCTAAACTAAAGGGGAAAGGTGACGTGGAATCATGCTCTTGCAGAATTTGATTTGATTTGATTTCTTTCATTTTTATTCGACTTTGGCTCTATTATTTATCTATACTACATGGTTATTATTATTATGGTCATGGTTTAAAGTAGCCGTTCTTGGTTAGCTAGTTAATTGTGAAGTGGACCCACCCAAAGAGATTATTAACCACCAGATTTTTTGGGGGGATTGGTCCACCATCCTTTTATATATATATATATACATATCATCTACATCCATTACATATGTAGTAATGTAGGAATTACCCATTAATCTAATTCAAGTTCAGTGATACTGGAGAATGGTGGGTTGAAGATTGGTTAAGGTGAAAAACATACAAAAGCTGAGGTCAGCAGCTTCAACCGTATCTACATTGTTTTCACAGTCAAATGATAACTTGTCAACCTCACAGAAAAATAAAACTATAGCCCTACCAATTTGGGTATTTAATTCTTTAGAATTTGATTCATTTCTGCAGATATACGAATCCCTATCTTTAAAGAATATAAATGGTGAATTATTACTATTCAAATCAGTTGAGAAAGTGATATATCTTCCAATGGAAAACCATCACATTTTTGGATGCTCAGTTCCATTTTAAATACTTTCAAGTTGATAATAATAATAATAATAATAAACCATAATTATTCACTACTCCCTAAGCTACACTATAGTCATTTATTCAAATCAAAACTTAATATATTATTTGGACCGAAAAATTTTGAATTTTATAAAACTTATAAAATATATAAAATTTAGATTTATGATTTTTAAAATTAATAAATTTTCAAAAAATTTTATTTGATTAAAAATTTTAATATATTTTTATAATAAAATTAAATATACTATATTCTTCTATAAATCAAAAACAAAATAATTTAAAAAAATTCACTTCTTGCATGAAAATTCAAATTTTATCAAAATAAAAAAGTTTAATATTTTCTTAATTATTTTATTTTATCACAACCAAACTTATCATTAAAATTATTTCAAGTCGAAAGATGGATGTTATTAGTTTTGAACTCTTTTTTACTATTGGTGGAAGTATTGATAATTTTCATTAAATAGTTTGACATAAAAATAATTTAATATATTATATCCATAATTTTGTATAATATATTTCAATTTTACATTAAGTAATTCACAAGCAACTAACAAGTAGTTAGGATAGGAGTTGCCAAAGAAGAGGCTACAACATGAACCAATTAGTGAATTGTTTTATTTTTTTGTTTGGAATTTCATTTTTCTTTAGTTATTATTATTTATAAATTATAATTTGATTAAGTTTAAAGCAAGGGGAAGATGACAATAAGTGGGGGATAGAAGTTGAAAATGAGAAACGTTAAAATGGCCGACCATGGCCCCGTTTTATGATCATCATTGGAATCTTTCATAATGTGCTATTGCACCGTCAACTGCTTGCATCTATTTAATCACCTTTCCCATTTTTGTCTAAACATCGACTTGTTGACCCACATGGTGACATCAACTTATTTATCGTTTACTTTTGATATGTCCAAGTAGAAAGAATTGTTTTGCAAGGGACGTTATTAACTTCGTAGTTTCCAACCTTAACTAACTTGTTACCTTAAACTAGCATGCACACCGCTTATAAGTAGTGTGTTTTTGTGATAAGCGGTTAACACTTGTATTTGCAAGCTGACTACATCCGAGGTAATAGGTTCCCTCCATGCATCTTCACCCATAAACTCTATTTGCCAGCAAACACTCCTTGGAACATGCACAAAATAAGACACCAGAGCCATGAAAGAAAATCCTGTAATCTGTGATAACTTAGTTTAGCTACTCCATCTTTTAGTCGCTAAGGTTTCACATTAAAAAAAAACTGTAAACGTTTGACTGGAGATTTTTCTGTTTATTGAATTATTTTCATTTCTTTTTTCGATTTTTTAGTATTTTAAATACTTATGAATTACAAATAAGGATTAATATCAAAGAATGATCTTACATCGGAAAGATATTCATTGTTATATTATATAATTTAGTATGTTATGGTTAATAATATTTAATGAAATATATAAAGATATGAAAAGAGAAAGAATTATCCTTCGATATGGATAAATTGTATGACTTAAAAATAATCTGACATTTTAATTCAATTAATGATAAATATTTTTTACCATATTAAATTTGTATAGTAATTTTGTTGAGAAAAAAGTATTATATACTTATGATATGAATACTTATTTGTATCATGTTGTTGATATTTGTTTATACTATGCTGTCAATTTACTTCTAGGTTTATTGTTTTACTCTATTCTTCGTTAAGAGGTTGAACTAATCAGCTAAAATTGTGACCCGAAGATGAACTATTAGGCCCGAATATCACATACGTGCATTCAGCTGTCTGCAAGGTTGATCAAAATCCAGCGCAGAGATCCAAATTCTCGGGTAAAACCAAAGAAAATGCCTCTGCAACATTTTAATAATAGTTCTGACGCAACAAGCCGAGTCATGATACTTGAAAAGCCAATATAGATATTCCATATTTCAATGAGGAGGTTAAAATGAAATGTCATGTAGGCAGAAATGAGAATATGTATATGTATTGATATATATCAGATAGGGCCTGCGTTATCACGCGTGCAAATTGTACTCAGACTACTTGTATCCGATCACGTATTTAATTGAAAATGTTGGTTATGCCGGTGGTATAGTTGTGGGCATATATGAATATAGAATTTAGTTGCAAGTCAGCCAAAAAGTGGAAATTTTCTATATTTATTTATACAAAGTAAGCTGACCTTGGTTTAGATGAGTTTTCCTAATTTTATTTAATTCGTACCAACTTCCATGGTGCTTGTTGGAGTAGAAGCAGCCTCCGATATCGGTCAAGAAGAGTCTGGTTTTACTGAGTGCAGAGGCCAAGGGTCTGAATACATTGGTCACAACTCATCGCTTTGCCTTTTCTCCTAGTCTTGTATGTTTGGACGTGCATTCCATCTCTAAGGTACATTGTGTGGACTCTCCCTTTTATCTCTCAAACAACAAATTGTATAAATTGAACCGATGTATATCCGATTGATTATATATTTTTATTTTTAAAAAATATAAAATAATGATCACTTCAAGAATAGATATATTAATATGAATTTTCATGTATATATATTTTTTTACATATCTAAAAAATCATTTTAGGAATAATTGTATTGATTTTGTAAAGCTTGCCATTTGGATGATACTGATGTGTTCAAAATAATATTGTGATATACAAAATCAAACATAAGCTTTAAGAGAACGAAGAAATAAACAAAGAAAAGTATTAAAGAGACTAAACAATCAAAAAAGAAAAAGAATCCATTCGTTCAAATTAGTTACGAAAGGATAACAGGCAAGCATCAAAATGGCCTCCTCAAGCTCAGAGGCGTCAGATAGCATCAAACACCTGAAAATTCTCTTTTAGTTCTCAGCCTATACTATTATATAATTAAATAAGCATATGATGACATGCATTTAGAAGTAAAATCGGGATACACACAACAACGGCTCTGACCCATAAGCAATATATTATATTTTAAAATTGCACCAACTTATAGAACTTGCAGGTTAAGATAATATTGCATCTCTGACCACATTACAGCATGTAGAATTATCCAGTAGAGCACTGTCCCTGATCATGGGAATTGTCCGTTTGAGTATATATTGAGCCATTTTGCTTAAATCAAATGAATCATACCTACTCTCTCAAAAAAACCATAAGTCTTGGCTACATAAACCCATGCTCTAAACACCAACTATAATAGTCAAAGGGAAGGAGTTCTTAGATTTTTTTTAATTCTTTTAAAAAGAATTATCTTTTTTATTTATTTTTTACTTACAATATGATATCTTAAAGAGAGAAATTCTTTCTTAATTTAGATTTATCATATACAATTATAGACTTACTAATAATATAATGATATGTATTAAGTTTCATTAAATGTGAAATATTTATTAATTTTTATTTACATACTAATAATTAATGATAATTATACATCAATATAAAATCAATAAATGGTTGATATTTAATAAAGATTGACATATATTGATATTCTAATGGATTTATAATCTTGCTAATGAATTCAGATCATACAAGAATTTTTCCTCTTAATAATGGATTCATAATGTTTTAATTTTTCAAAATATTGATAAATTTTAATAATTAGAAATCAGTATAATCTGTTTAAAAATTAAATAAAAATATAACAAACATAATTGTTAATATATTTTGTTTTAATTGCAATTATGAGATTTATTTTGTCATTGAGTTTTTCACTAATCTGGACAAAAGTTGGTCACAAGTCATTCAAATTCAAATGTAAATCGTTAGATTAAAATATAACAACTCATGAGCTCATCTAATATGCGTAATGTTAAAATATATTTTTGAAATAATTTCAAATTAATTGTATAATTTTTTACTTTTTTAAAAAATAAAAATAGCATTAAAAAGCTTTTATATATATATATATATATATATATATATATATATATATATATATATATATATATCATTATAGCAAACAAGACTTGCATTAGCCTCATCGATCAGAATCTATAACCTTAATGTCATTTTGGAAAAACAAACGACACCACCCACTGCTATATATCAGTTGCAATCGGAATGCCGGGGGCTTCAATACGAAGATAATTTTGTCAAAGTGAATCCGAGTTATTTATAATTAAATTTATTTTAATTCATTATATATATATGATAAAAATTAAATTATATCATAAATTAATTCATTAATTTGATTTAATTATAATTCATAAATTATGTAAATTTTGATTTATTAATTTTTTTGAAGTTACATAATTCTAATTTTATTTTTCAAATCATATCGTTTTATATTATATAAATTATTTTAAATCAAATATATCAAATTGATTTATATAATATAAGTTAATTATGCTAAATATATTGGATTACTGGTATCGAATTTATATTCAAATATTTAACATAATAAAATAAATTCATTATATAGATGGATACAATCCAAACATAATACACCAACTGGAAACCAAGAATTTGCATTGCCACGTCTGATCTCAAACATGGCAACAAAAACAGACCCTGCTGTGTGCCACAGCTTTGTCATTTCTAATACGATCTAAATGGAAACTAAAGAGGCGTGTTAGTTGAACCTGCAATACCAAGAAGTCCCTACAGTGGACCGACAAAAGTAAAGCTTATATTGCTAGTTGCAGCTTCAAAGTTAACCTGCAAGTGTGGCAGCTTGGCATGTGGATGGAAACCCACAGAAATAATGGTATTTTACCCAACACAAGAGTATTGCAATGAGTTGCACTTTTCAAATTAATTTATACTGCTGGAGTCTACAATACCTCTTCTACTTTATTTCTCAGCAGAGGGACATTCTCACCAGATGATTGAGAATTACCAACCACTGAACCTTCACTCATCTCCTCCTCCTGAGTCTTTCCCCATATCACCGAGTAAAATCCAATAATAATAACAAAGCCTCCGATCAAGCTGCATTAACAACCCAAGCCTTAATGAATGTCTTGTTTAAAACTTCCGTCTTATTGCAAATCAGTGATAGCATGACCAGAATAGGATGATATAATCATAGGAGATGAAGATTGATCTAAACTATACCTTCCAAGAGAAAGGGCATCTCCTAAAAAGATGACATCCGTAATGATGGAAAAAACAATTGCCAAGGGCTTGAACATGGCAACATAGAGGGGTCCAGCCTTTCTAAGGCACCAAGCAATTAAACCAATTCGAAATGCAAGACCAACAACTCCCTGCATATTCATTACAAAGCAAGCTTGTCTGAAAATTTACGAAATGTTTTCACTCAATAATAATCTCCATCAAGCGTGTTCAAACTCACCTCTTTCTTTAGAGCTAAATAACTTCTATGCATTATTGCTTCATTTCAGGCCTACCCATCTCCTACGCATTAAAGTAGATGTCTTTCTTTTTTTTTCCTTTTCGAACAGGGCAGTTCATATTGAAGTAGATATGTTTCTTGATATGGATACGTCTCCGACGTCCATATTAAAAAGTTTGAAATTACGTGTCAGAAATTCAAACTTTTTAATTACTTTTCATTCCTTAATTTCTCAAAATCTTTGGTATTTTTACTAATATAAATGGATTTTTTTGTTTATATAATAATTTACTATGTAAGTTGATTTTTTGTAATGTTATAAAATTGATGATTTAATTCTCATTATTTTATTTAAAATGGATTGTTGATATAGAAATATAGTATTTTCTGCATGTGTCAATGTCGTTTTTAACAATTATTGTGTCAGGTTATGTCCACAGTCGTGTCTGTGTCATTTCCCTGCAACCTAACCCACCTTCAAGAACAGTTCTCAAGGAAAAAAGATAGGTAAGCTTACTACGTACTGTGTATAAAATGGCAATCAACCCAATGTCAGGCTTTACGATCCAAGAACTTGCATCTTTAACAAGAAACCAAGCAAATATTCCACACAGAATGGTATCGAAGACGAAAAGGTAGCACACAAGGATAATAACAGCCGGAAACCTCTTGAGAATAAGAGCCTGAAAAAAAGCAAAAAATTGAAAGAGAAATTAGGATTAATCAGTTTTCTCAGTTTTTCCATCATAAACTAAAAGGATAATGAACTAACCTGCCATATATACCATGCCGAATCCATAAGAGCTTCAAACGCAAGGAAAAAGGCACCAATCACCCAGAAAAACTGCTGTTGATTAGGTTCTATAATATGCGACTGTATGCCATGGAGAGCTGGGCCATTGTAGAATGTCACAATAAATGCGCCAGCTATGGATACGATAGTTCCTAATGACTTAGCAATGCCGACTTTGCTTCTGCAATCTAGCTTTTCAAACCTGGATTAATTTCATTAATATGTGTGGTTGAATAAATTTAACTAAATTTAAAATCGGATTATGTATTAGAATATCATATTATTCTATATTTAGTATTTATTTAATAATTTTGCAATGTTAATAGTTCATATCATAATTATGCCTAATTAAATATATTTATAATATCTTTATCCTTTTCAATTACTAATTTTATATTCAAAAAGTTAGTTAGGAGAATTAACTAAAATATAATGAAAGAAATGGTTGATATTTAGTAAGAATTTTTGATAAAAGTAGAAAGGAGCCTATGAAAATGCATTCTGCCGCTCAATTATTGGATAATAGTTAATTCGTTCAGTAACAGGCTGAAAGTCTGTCCTGTGATTAAGAAGAGAGAGTGACCTGAAGGTGATGGCGAGCAGAAAAGTGAAAGCTGGAATGAGATTGAGCATAGCCGTTGCCAGGGTAGGAGAGCCGTACTGTAAACCAACATACCCAGAAATCTGGGCACAGAATCTGCATAGAGAGCAGCAAGAAGAAATCGAATCAGAAAAGAAAACTCCATAGCCACGAAATTTTCATCTTTCTTTTTTTGAAGGAACAAGGAACGCAAAAAATGAACTCTTTAAACAACAAGCAACAGAGAGCCAGAAGTTCTTGAAACTGCTTTATCGATATGGGTAAATGCCGTGCATATGAATTACAAACCCAACAAATGAAAGCAAGAAGAATGATCGGAGCAACGAGACGGTGACTGGAGTCTGATGTGATCTGCCAACCAATACAAAGCCCAAGAACCCAAAGGATGAGTGTTAGAGCTAATTCTTTGTAAGACAAAAAAAAAAAAGGTGAAACAAGAAATTGCTGAAATGTGGAGAACCTGTGTGCTATGAAGGAACACGGAAGAAGCAGAATAGCAGTAAGAGAATTAGCATAAACAAGAATGACATATTTGTTTATCCCTTGAGACAGGGCTTTTTTGGTTATCACCATGGTGCTAACTTGAGCTAGCATGGCAACCGTCATACCAGTAAAAGGCAGTAAAGACCCAGTCTTGCAGAGCATGAATCCCATCTTTCCTGATAACTCTCTGCCTTCTGCCTTTCCTGTTCGTGTCAAGTAATTGACCTAACAAGTGTATTTGTGAACTAGAAATGTGGATTTCGCTCAAGTTATGAGTCAATCGATCTATACCCACATCCATAAAATCATATTTCTTCTACTTACTTTCCGCTGCGTGCAGAGCCCCTTTTTTTTTTTTTTTCTTTTTGACCATAAAATCATATTTCTTCTACGTAGAGAACTTAATGTCACCTCTGGTCCCCGCTCGAGTTCCGTGACTAGTTCCTCATCACCGTTAGTAAGCATTCGGCCAACTTTGGCGTCAGATTTCAACTTAATGATTGTCTCTAACACTAGATATTTTCTTTCCATGCCCAACCAGATTGGATCTTTGGCCTATATTATTTATTGATGTTCATTAAAGAGCCTAAGGAGCATAGCCCTCCGACAACAGAGTCGAATAAAGTTGGTTCCTTTTGGTACCAAAAGGTGACATACCCTCACCCTAAGGGCTCCCACACCCCGACCCGACAGGGATAGTAGAGGAGGTAAATCACGGTACCCAGCGGCCTCCTAGATGGAGATCCGGGGTCTTGGTGCCTACAAGGAGCCCACCCAGAGGGTGTAACTCCCACACTGCGGCTGCCAAGACTCGAACCGTGAATCTTTGGTACCAACGTCACATCCGAGTACCAACTGGGCTACACCCGTGCGGGTATGTTGGTTCCTTTTTAATCTATGTTAAGAGGAGTATTCAATAATTAATTTGGTGAAATAATTATTTTTTATTGATTACAATGATAAATCACTGTTTACATGTGTACTTTTTTCTGGTTCAATTATTGTATGTAGATGGAATTCATCTATATCTCTTGGAATTGGTCTCTGAGAAGAGGGACCTCCTCCCTTGATGATGGAGAACTATCAACCGCGGATTCCTCATTTGTCCTCTCTTCTCGGGTCTTTCCCCATATCACCGTATAAAATCCCATCACAATAACGATGGCTCCAACCAAGCTGCATGTATGACTTTTGTACCGTTAATAATGACAGCCTCAATAACACATTCAACATATAATATATATAATCTATAATTGTATCATAGAGTTCACGTAATGTTTATTAAATAATTATTTAATTTAAAAGTTTAAGCTAGAATGGTTTTATATATATAATATATTAAATTTCACCTTCCAAGGGAAAGTGAATCTCCTAAAACGATGGCATCCATAACAGCAGCAAAAACAATTGTCAGAGGTTTGAACATGGCAACGAAGAGAGGTCCAGTCTTGCTAAGGCACCAAGAAATCAAGCTGATTCGAAGTACAAGACTAACTCCCTGCAGGTTTCATATGAAAATCATAATGTGAAAATTCTGGGAAATATATGGACTCCATTATTCCATATTCGTTTTTATTGCAGTTAGCTAGGCTTCGTTTCAAACTTGCATCATTCCACTAGCTCCTAATAATCTTACCCACCTCTGTTACTTACGTAGAAGACCATTTGTATTGATTGCAGGCCTAAAACCCATCTCCTAGTTCCGAATTTGTAACCATTTGTCAAGTTCATTTTCCGAAGAAAAAGACGGAGCAAGTTTTCTACATACCGTGTATAAAATAGCAACCAGCCCCATGTTAGGCTTTATTATCCAAGAACTTGCATCTTTAACAAGAATCCCAGCAAATATTGCAGATAGAACGGTATTGAAGAAGAAAAGGTAGCACACTATAATAAGCACAGCGGGAAACTTCTTGAGGATAAAGGTCTGGAAGAAAACAAAATTAGAAAGACAGAGAAAATGTATCACTTATTATTCAATTAATAATGCTAGCGTATATATATATATGTAAGTGTTGTGAACAATAATTAAACTAAACCGACGTAACCTGCCAAATGTACCATGCCGAATCCATGAAACCTTGAAATGCAAAAAAAAAGGCACCGATCATCCAAAAAAATTGCGGTTGAGGAGGAGGTTCCATAATAGGTGAATTTGGTATGGCAAGCAGAGGTGGGCCATTGTAGAATGTGACAACAAATGCTCCACCGATGGATGTTATGGTTCCTAATGATTTAGCGATGCTGCTTTTGCTTCTGCAATCTATTTTTTCCAACCTAAAACATGAGTTAGTTTCAGATGGCCATAGTTGTCACTGTGGAACCACAAAGGATAAGAATAAACGAACTAATTTCTCTCTATAATTGAATAGTATTCATTTATTGAATTTCCAGGTCTTTTATCGCGAGAAAGTTGATGAAAGATGATAAGCATCCAATTCCACAGTTGGCAAAATCAGTGAATGATGACAATAGCATTAAAACCCAAATATGGAAGTTAATAGTGAACGCATCCTGATTGCGGTTGAGCAAGGCCATCCTTCAGTTGAAGCCTTCGTTGTTGAACAAAAATAAGGAGAAAGAATAACCTGAAAATGATGGCAAGCATGAAAGTAAAAGCTGGAATGAGATTGAGCATGGCTGTTCCAAGTGTAGGAGAGCCGTATTGCAAACCCACATATCCAGATATCTGCGCGGTACATCTGCATACAGCACATGAAAGGGAAAAACAGATAAATAAATTTATAACTCTAAAGGCCATCAAATCACGTGTTATCACTATTGAGTAAAAGAAAAGCAGAGAGCAAAGAGGCTGAATCCTTGAAATAAAACAGTAGATCCCTGATTAGAAATATATACATATGCAATGCAAAATCAGTCACAAACCCGAAAACTGAAAGCAAAAGGAACGAGCAAAGCAAGGAGAAGGTGATTGGAGTCCGGTTTAATCTGCAAACAGACAAAGAACCCAAAAGTAAAAAATGAGCTTCCGGCCAAATTCTTGATCACAAACGGTTGAGAAATGGGAACCTGTGTGCTATGAAGGTAAAAGGAACAAGTAGAAGAGTGGAGAGAGCATCAGAATAGACAACAATGACATATTTGTTTATCCCTCGAGTGAGGGCTTCTTTGGTCACCACCATAGTGCTAACTTGAAGTAGCATCGCAACCACCATCCCAACAAAAGGCAGTAAAGATCGCATATTGCAGGGCATGAATCCCATTTTCCCTGTAGCAGCTCAACCCAACAGTCAAGCTACAGTATCACAGCAATAATTTCAGAAATTCTTTTGAGATCTAGAGGTGTGAGGGGGATATAGATTGCCCATTTCATGCTTCAAATTGATGATAATGCCGCCAAGACGGAAAAGAAGGTTTTTCTGGTGCAGCATCACTCTTACCACTATGGTTGAATGATATGGTCGTGATGTCTTTTTGTCAATCACCGGCTAAAAAGCAATTGAAAATATACATGTAATTTTTAAATATAATTGTAAATCTCATTGCATACACCTCTTTTAACTACATCATATCATTTTCTATGAATAGATTTTTAAAATGATCAATTAATTTAATATAAAAAAAAACTTCAGATCAAATTTACATTAATATATTATTATTCTACTGAATTTATTAAAATATGATTTATAAATTAAATCAAATCATATTAGCTTTAATCTATTAATTTTTCTTAAAACTACATAATATTAATCTTATCATGTTACATAAATCATTTCATATCAAACATATTAAGTTGATTCATATAATATATACATATTAATCATGTTAAATCCATAGTTTCAAATTATTCATATCAATTTAAATTAAATTCAAAGTTTAAAACGAAAACTTGTATGAATAATTAAGCCCTTTGATGAGGACCAATCATCGAAACTTATAGCACACAGAAGGAAACAGACCAATCATGGAAAACTATAACACACAGAAGGAAACAGACAGACTTCGGCCAAGTGAAAAGGATTGTTGATGTGATAGTAGAAGGAGCTGCCGTACAGAGGGCTTCCTTTGCATTGCTTTGCTTTTTGCAGTAAAAAAAAAGCATCTATGCAATTAAAATCCTAAAAATAGTAAATACCAATCATAGGTGACAGAAAACAATTGATGTTTCAAAACAACCCTCTTTTATTTCATTGTTAATATTATCAAATCTTCTCATAATATTTATATATTTTTTAGGACGTAAGTGTCATATTTAATTTTTGTTTTGTATTATATTAAATGAAACAAAAGATAAATCATTCCTGAAAAGAAACTCCCTTTTGAACAAAGATAAAAAAAAAGATGGATACGATCGACATTTAACACTGGATTCTTATTTTTGCTACAAATTAAAACGTTTACTTTTAAAGCTACAGTTTAATCGTGTTTGACTCCATTTTAAATATCAATATTTACAATAATTTATTTTTTAATAGTCTTATATTTAAACAATTATTTTAGGATTTATTTTTATTTTAATTAGGATCATCAATTTTATATAACTATATATATATATATATATATATACATACACAATAACAATTATGAGATAATTCCAACTCTCTTTATTTTTTCCAGCAACTTTTATATTATTTTTATTTTTACTTTCAAGCCCAAGAACTAAATTTAATTTGTTGATAAAGATAAATCAAAGATTTATTATTTCATATTATTATACCTAATTGTTTTCCTCTTCTCTTTTAATTTCTTTATAATATCATCATCGTCATCATCTCTTTTATTTGATTTTATTAGCTTGATAATATACAATTAATCAATTAATTTAAATTCATAATTGAGTTATACAAATCATACATATTAGTTTATTAAATTGAAATCAAATCTTTTTAATTTTTAATATTATCAATAAATTAAATCAATTGTGTTATTTATTAATAAGATTAATTGATCCAACATCTCAAAATTAGTTTATAATTAAAAAAATATCCATTACTTTAAGATAATCATAAGTGAGTTCTAAAGAAATTGATGGATAGTCAATAAATATGGAAATAATAAATTAAGAGCTCTTTTTTATTAATTTTTATTTTTAAACATATTTGCTTTATTTTGTTTTCAAAAATTTCCCCATATAATTTTTCTGGTCTTAAAATAATTAAGTTTTTGAGATTCCATCTTGTCACCACTACAGTCTAGCGGCGGGAACCAAAGATTCTGACACACATATATATCTTCCTTTCCATCCTACCTTCTTCAACTTCTCCTATATGTTTTTCCTGGATCATTCTGAGGTCCTTCACGGGTAACAGAACTTCAGTTTCTTGGAGCCACCCTAGGATCATCCGATCCTTCATTACCTGAACAACATTCACACATCTGTTCAGTCACCTTTGAATCCAACTGCTAGCCAACATCCGACCAAAAACTATCTTCAAGTCGTTGAAAAAATGCATACCCATGAAAACTACATTAACATTTGCCTCTGCAGCAACAGAACTCCATCAGCTTTGATCTGGTTGGAAGGCAGAAAATATAGAAGACGACCTTCACTAACATTAAGAGAATTGCCATTAAAGTTCTGGTGTTAAAATTATAACATATGAGCAGAGTGGTGGTTTTGCAATGATGGTAAAACCACCGACGTCAGAAGGTGCTATTGTTTTCCAGCTCGTGAATAACATTTTGGTGAGACCATGTTTTCATGCCCTCTGGAATCAGAATTCCTTGGCGACTTGATCAGTATTGGTTGGTGATGATGAAAGAAAGAAAATCAGTAAAGCAAAACAGGTTTGTGGTTCCACCATGCTCTCTCTCGGAGTTTTTCATTTACCTTACCTTGTTGAGAATGAAGTAAAAATTACAACAAAAGGTGTTTTAGAGGTTTTTAATATATAATTTATCCATAGACAAGGCCCCTAAGCATAGTTAGCTTACTGACTATCAGAATGAGCTAGAATCATCATCCATCACCATTCCTAACGAATGATAGTGAATCCTCCATACTAAGTAGCCACTGTCATCTGTTTCTCATAGAAACATGCACCCAGAAGTTGGCATTTCTAGGGCCCTTGAATATTTCTGACATTTTCTTGGATATTTGTCGTTGTTTGATTTGCCATGACACCTGATGAATTCAGTAAAATATCTGCTCACATAAGCAATGACCTCACCGGTAATAAGCATATCACCTTCGGGTCATCTAGACGATGTGCATGATCTAATGTTAGCAGTTGACGAATATTAAAAATATCTATAGCAAAAGAAGATACAAAACTCTTTTCTCCTTATTCAAGCAAACAAATGCTTTGTGAAGCAATAATGTGTTGCATTTCCTTGCATACCCATCAAAGAATCCCTGAGAATAAAACCCATCCCTTAGCAAATAAATGCATAAAACTTGAGCTAGAAAGAATCTTTGAATAACATATGGAAGCAAATCTTGCCTATTCACAGGGATTATTCGAGGAACTTCCTTAGAAAGAACAGAGTTGTTATTGCTAAGACAAGGAAGGCATCTCCTGAATCTGAATTTGAATAAGCAATCATACATGCAAACTCGAGGAAAGTACATAGAAACAGAGTAGCCAAGTACTACCAACCGCATTATATTGTTGACACTGTCTAAAGGCATCCTTCAATCAGTCAATAATAGATTATGATTAAAATCATGCTCCATTGATTGATCTTTTATTACAGAGTTCATTCATGGCTTCATACTACAGAATCAAATTACTCTTGTTTCAGAAAAGAGATAATCTTTCTCTTCAACTCCACAGTCTTCTCGTAATGAGGATTACGCAAATGAAAACAATGTTCTTCCTTTTCGTTCTCAACAAGCTCGCAACTTCCTTTCCATCCACTCTTCTTCAACTTGTCAAAATAGTTCTTCCCTGGACCATATAAATGGTCTTTCTCTGCCACAAAAATCAGAACTTTCTCGCAACCAAGCCTGGCAATATCCTCCACGGGTGGGTTCATTCGGGGATCGTCCAATCCTTTATTGTCTGGACACATATGCATCCACATCTCGTCATCTTCACTCCCACCAAAAAATGGATGCACTAAAAACCCCCCAACCACCTTAACTCCGTCGGGTAATCCGATTGTTCCGACCCGAAAAGACAAAGTATGCGTTATGTTACCCCCAGCACTATCACCGCCAATAAAAACTTTCTCAAAATCAGCATGGTCATTCAACCACTTTTCCGATCCATGCCCATGGACGTGAGAAGCCACCCACTGCAGCGCCGCCCACGAGTCATCGTAGCAAGCGGGTATGGGTCGGGTTGGAAAAAGCCCATACTCAACAGAAACAATAATAACATTGGCCTCGGCGGCTAGATAACTGCAGTGATTGTGGTAATGAGGAGAAAAGGCCGACAACATTGAAAAACCACCACCGTGAATGTAAAACAAGACAGGGAGTTTGTTGGTATTGTTGTTATCAAGTTTCTGGAGTTTAGGCAAGAAAATACGAGCAGAGACGGGTGGATCTGTAGAGATGGTAACATCTTTCGATCGGACACCGGTTACAGGGTCGTCGGATGGTGGGACCGTTGGCCAATCTTTAAGGAACATGTTAACACTGCCATCTGTGTATAACTTGAAGAATCTGAACTCTTTAGCAACTTCTTTAGCATAGGCCTGTGAAGATGCCATCGACGAGAAAAAGGAATCGACAATCAAGAAGGTGATGAATCAGAAAAAGGTTGTCAATTTGATAATTGTTTTCTTCATACAAGTGACCAGATAAACGGACCAGAGAAGGGTTTTTAATTGCCAGCAGGGAACTTTTAGCTGCCATTCTTTAATCTTCATGACCATTATTAACTGCCAGTCCAGAACTAGTTTAGGACAAAAATTTCCCAAACCTTCGGTCCTAGGATTTTAAAGATTATTTTAATATATTACGTGATATTAGAATTTTAATAAATATGAAATTAATTAGATAAATGTAATATTTTTAAAAAATTATTTAAAACAAATGTTAGTTTAATTTTTTAATTAAAATTTTGTTAGATTTAAAATTACAATTACTACCTTATCCTCAATAACCATTTATTATTATTATTATTATTTCCTTTTTACTCATCATTTTCTCTATTCATCTGTATTTCTTGTTTTCTTTTTATTTTTCAACTTACTGTTTCTTTTTTCTAGTTCTTGTTTTTCATTCTTTGGGATATTAGTATTCTTTGATTTTATTTTCTTCATCTGATTTACGTATTTATAAATTTTGATTTATTTTAATGTTTTAATGTTTTAATTTATTAATTTTTTACTTTTCCGATCTTCATGTTTCAATCTTATCATTTCTATTATTGACTCGTCTTATTATTTCTTCTTCTATTGACTCATTTTGTTTATTTGAAATTTTTTATGTTTATTTATATTTTAATGTGATGTATTTATATATGTATTACTAACATTTAGGTAATTTATTTATTTTTTTACAAAATATTTTGTTTATTATTTATAAGTTTTAGCTTTGATGTCTTTCGATCTTTAGGTTTCAACAACAGTTATTGATGTTTGTGAGTATTGCTTTATGATAGTATTTTTGTTACAGTTTTCAATTTGATACAACTGACCAGAGAAACGGAGCAGAGAAGGGTATTTAATTGCCAGCAGGAAGCTTCTAGCTGTCATTCTTTAGTCCTTATGACCATCAACCAACAGTCCAGAAATAGTTTTGAACAATCATTTCCCAAACCTTTCGGTCGTAGGATTTTAAAGATTATTTTAATATATCATGTGATATTAGAACTTTAATAAATGTATCAATTGAAAATTAGACCCTGATGGATTATGAATCTTAAATAATTCATTGAAGCGATCGCATTCCAGGGCTTCATGGACCATTTGAATTTAAGTTTTCACTTCTCCCACTACCATCCAGGTCTGTCGCTTAAGGGGCAGCAAGAATGAGATGCATCCGATTGAACTCAGCTCCTGGCATAGCATGTTAACGAAGTTCTTGGATAACCAATTTGCAGCCCTGTTGTGCCTCGTCTCGTCTGTCTGCTGATATGTTGAAATTCTATTCCAGGCTAGACTGAATTTTATCTCTTCCATCATGCTGGCAATGTCTATAGGAGTCTCATATTTGTGGTTATCTAGATACGTAACTGCCACTGATGCGTCCGATTCACCGTGGACTGGCCGTGTCATTAACCCAGTTGCGCCTCGCTGCAAAATATCATGGTTTAGAAACCCAGTTCATTTTGACATTACTTGCTACCTAATGGACTAGCTTTGGAGGTAATATGTCCAAGATTTTGATATTTAATAACCCAAACGAAATGAAGATGAGGAAAAGCCACAAATCTGTCCAACAGAGGGAAAAAAAATGGATTTACCAAAAAGATGGCATCGCCCGGCCTCGAACCGGAGACCTTCAGTGTGTTAGACTGACGTGATAACCAACTACACCACGACACCCCCTGATGATAACTTAACTTTATAATTTAAAAAAAAGCATAATATGATTGATTTAAAAAGTGCAAGGAGGAAAAAATGAAAATAGAAGGGAAAGAAATGAAAATATTTATTTTCCTCCCTTTACATTCCTCTCAAAATGGGAGGAAAATAAGAAACCAAAAAATCAAAAATGAGGAAAATAAGAAATCAAAAAATCAAAAAATCAAAAATACTATTTATAATAAAATACCAATTTTAACCTTTAAAACTTCCTCTTCTTTTATTTTTAATTTCAGCAAATTTATCTTTTAATTTATTTCCCTTCTATTTTCTTTCATTTCTTTCAAATATAAAAAAGAAAATAATTTTACTTTTTAATTTTCTCGCCTTCCATCTGTTTTTTGTTCCCAAGGCTAACTCTCGAATTCGGAGGCTGAAGTGATAGAAGCAAATGATGGTGGGCAGTCCTACATCTCTTCTTCCCAATTCAATCTCCGTTTCTCTTCTAATTCCAAATGAAACTCATAAGATATCTTCACTTTCTTCTTCAAATTACCCTCTCCATTTCAAAAACTACAGTTCACTCTCCTCTCCACCGGAATTTCAGACCACCCATTTCAATTTCCCTTCTCTTTTACTCAAAAAATGGGATCTTTTTCGTGTTTATGCCACAAAGAATAAACCCATAAATGAAACAATTCCCTCCCTTGCGGAAATAAGTGGGCTGGATGATGATTTCGATGACGAACTTGATGCTTTTGATGATGATTTCGTTGATGAGGATGATGATAAAGGCATGTTTTTACCATTTGGTAATATGCAAAAGTGGTTAGAGAACAAGCCACGCGGATTTGGCGAAGGGAAAGTTTATGATACTTCTATTGAGGATGAACTGCTTGAAGAAATCGAACAGAGCAGAAAGGCACAAGCTGCTAATATAGACAGACTTAAAAAAAACCCTGTCAAGCCTGCAACCAAGAAAGAGAATCCTGATAACAGGAAAGGTCCGTTCTTTTTCTTCTTCGATAAACCTTTCTTTTTCTCGTGTTTCAACAAGGATAATCTAATGTTGTTTTTCTTCAAGGTTCATTATTAGAAAATGGTGTGTGCTAGTGTCTACTATGGTGTGTACTAGTGTCTACTTCTATGGTTTCATTTGAATCATAATCTGCAGTGCCTGAAGCTGAAGGAAGTGGCTTTCGTGTCCGTGTTGTTAACCTTCCAAAGAAAAAGAACATTCACAGAGATTTGGTATTAGCATTTAAAGAAGTTCATGGTGTCGTTAATATAATACCGGCTGTTGCTGGAAATAAGAAGACTAAGGACCCTATATGTAAGGGATTCGCTTTCGTTGATTTCAAGTCTGAGGAGGATGCTGAAAGGTATATTCACTTTGACCATATACAATTGAGATATCAGATGTAGCTGCTTTCCTTTGGTGAAGTTTGCAACAATAATGTGATTTCTTTTATTAAATTGATGCTAGTTAGGAAGTATGAATCTTAGCTTTTAGCTTTTACAGGACTAAATGTTGCTATAAACATCCTTGTTTTGTTAATTCAATGGCTTTAAGCAAATCCAGACTAGTTTAAACATTTACAAACTTGGAAATATGATTTGTTTTTGTTCAAACCTGCAGATAATTTCTGCTTTTCAGCTAATGAGTTGGTTTATTGGGTTGGAAGATAGGGATAGTTCATCGCATGAAATTTACAAGGACCATATACAATCTATAGATCATTGCTATATTTGGGATTCCAAGGTGTACTATGTTCAAATTTGACAATAAAATCTAAAATTCTTTAGATGCATCCCTTTTTGAAATGTATTTCTTTAATGGCAGGTTTGTGCGTCAATTTTCTGGACAAAGTGTAGCATTTGGCAGGATTCAGAAGCGTATAAAATGCACGATAGCTAATTCACACTCATCCAACTCTTCTGATGATGAATCAGCTGGCAGCTTCTTCTCTGATTCAAACTTAACAATTTCTTCTCTACAAGAAGATTCAAATGCTAATTTTGACATGAACAAGTCATCCTATGAAGAAACTTCATCTGACGTCCCTGGTGATGCAGAATTCACGACAGAAAGTTTACAAGATATAACTAATAATTTGGAATCTTTCAGCATGTCAGAGTTGGATAAAGGTGATAGCATAGAAACAACAAAACCTAAAACTGACTCACTTTCCAAGAAGAAGCAAGAAAAACGCAGGGCCGCTCAAAAAAGGATCAAAACAAAAGTGGCAGGAGGGAAGGTTCCGAAACTGGAAATCCCAGGATCAGCAAAAAGGTGATTCTCGCATTAAGCTGTCTAGTAATGATAACCGTTATCGCATTTTCTCCTTTATCAATGTTTACATATAATGATGGTGAATCCTGATTGCAGGTTAAAGATCAAGGAGAAGGCTGTTCTGAGTGACGTGTTGGGTAAATATGGATCTCAAATACAATCTGTTGTAGCATCAGCTGAGGAGAGCTAATCCGAAACATGTATTCTAAGTGCGTGGAGACATTAGATTAGGCAATTGAGTGGACCAAAATAATTAGTGTAAATTAGTCTTCTCAAAGGGAAGAGATGGCAATTATGAGCATGTTTTACTGTTGTATGCTGCATGCTCCCAGGCCTGGACCTCTTTCCACTTCCATTTTCGATCTGTCATATAAAAATGCTTGGGATTTTTTTGTTTTTATGAAAGCAATCCTTTTTGCATAATCAAATGGTTAATAGTGTAAATCAGTACCGCTGGTCTTGGAATCAGCTGTTCTGTTTTAACGGAAGAGGTGACGACGGCGATGTCTGGCAACATGGCTCTCTTGACCATAGTGATATGGACAAGGGTTGGAACCGCAAAGACTTCAGCAGCATGGTTTGGTTTAATGAATTCCTAAAGTGTTAAGCAAATGCAGTAAAAAAATTTAGTGTGATGTTACTTAATATTATATTTTAAAATTTTATTATTTTTACTCAAAATAATTTTTAAAATATTTCTTTAAAAAATATAAATATATAAAATTAATTAAACTAATTATTTCTTAAACTTTCATTTTTTTTTTCTTTTTTATGTTGTTTTTTCTTTTTTTATGTTGTTGTTTTCTTTATTCTTTTTTTTATACTATTATTTTTTTCTTCATGTTGTTGCTTCTTCTCCTCTTCATCTCCTCCTCCCTTCCTTTTTCTTAAATTTAATTTTTTTAATTTTTATTATATAACTTAATTATATTTTCATTTTTATTATATTTTTATTTAATTTTTTTATGATAAATATAAATAAATATATATGGTATATATGATATTTATGGTATATATAATATATATTTATTTATTAGTATATATTTATACCATATATTGTATATATGATATATATAAATTTACATATATTTATAACAATAAAAAACAATAATAAAAAATAAAAGTACAATCCAAAATAACCAAAATAAAAAGAAGAATAATAAAAACTACAGGAAATATAACAATAAAAAACAATAATAAAAAATAAAAGTACAATCCAAAATAACCAAAATAAAAAGAAGAAGAATAAAAACTACAGGAAAAAAAAGAAGAGGAGGAGAGGGAGGAGGAGAATATATATTTGTAATAATAAAAAAAGGTAATAAAAAATAATAATACAATCCAAAATAATAATAAAAAGATGAAGAATAATAAAAAAAATATCATAAAAAAGTTTAATCAAAATTCAAATTAATATAAAATAAAAATAAAATTTTAAAAAATGATAATTCATATAATTTTGTAAAAATTTAACCGAGTTTCCTTTGTTATCAAATAATATATATATATAATTTAATCTATCTGTAACATCCTCATTTACACTACTATGATACATGTGCATATATTTTATGTTTACTTGATCATACTTAATTGAAAAGTGTAGGAAATACAAGAATGATATGATATTTATGTAAATTCAAAAAAATGTTGTCATATCTACAAACACACAACATCCCTGTATACATGCCCTATATACATCCATTTTATGCATACGTTACAATGAATAAGTGATTTATGCATGAAATACATGAATGAAATATGATGCATTAATGCTTTGACATAATAAATGGCAAAATAAAATGTCTTCTAAATCAATGAAATTTCATATGATATGAAATTTACAAAGAAAGAAATGAAAACAAAGTAAAAAGATGAGACTAAAAGTGAATATGCACTAAAGATGAAATCAGGTAAACTTTTGTTGAATGCTTTATATGAAGCTTTATGATAGAATTTATATATATAAAGCGATGCCTTGGAATGTTTAATAAATTATTATGTGATAAAGTATAGTTTGAGATAGGTAAGTACAAGTTAAAATAAAATTAGAAACAATGGTATATAAATTTTTACGCTAAGATATAAATGGTATTTTAAGGAAAGTTAAGGTTATAATTGGAAATTATATTATGTATAGTTTATGTCCATACCATTATGATGTATGGTAAGTGCTTTCTTATGAACCTAATTATGATGTAAAAATAAGTAATTAAGAACAAAGAAGCAAATTGATTAAGGAATGAACTAGAGCTTGACAAATGATACTTTCTGATTGGTTCTTCTTATTTTTAAGTCAAAAATTGAAGCATATTATCTTAAGGATATGCATAAAATGTTTTCCTTATCCTTTTCCCTTCCATCATACTACTTCTTCCTCTCATCCTTCTTTTTCTCATCCTCACTTAGAGAAAACACTCTTCCAAGGTAAATCATGCATAGATTTTGGTTTTGATGCTCTTTTGGTGTTCTATATGTTCTACTCATGTTTTTTCTTCTCTGTGTTTTCTTATATCTTAGATGAAGAAGTAAGCTATTTTAGAGTTGTGTTGATAATGTATAAATGGAAGACTTTGATGGAATAATGAAAGAATAAGGAAGTTAAGTTACTGAATTTGATGTTATGCATAACCAAATGAATTTCTATTTTGATGTGTAAAACTTATGTTAAACCCTAACTTATATCACCTAAATTAGTCATGTTAGTTATTGATTGAGGTGTGTAAATGATGTTTAAAGATGTTTAGAAGGTTTGTTATACTTAATGATTAATGGAAGAATGAGATCATGCATATTCATGAATGTTAGAATTACTTCATGATTGGGTGGAGTTAAATGGAGTAAACTTATGTTGAATTGTATTTGATGCATGTTTGGATTTTAAATGATGTTAAATTTATGTTTTTGGCAAGTTTTTGAAGTGTTTTTAAGGTGTTTTGGTCATGGGAATGGGTTAGGAAGCTTAAGGAACCATTTGGGGGTGTTGTGGGTGCTAAAAAATGATAAAAAAAAAACGGGTGTTTTTATGGGAGGATGAGTCTTACACAACTCGTGTATGCTCTACATGACTCGTGTAGCTCTTGGGCATCCTAAAACATGTATATTTCGGTGAGGGACGAGTTCTACATGACTCGTGTAAGCTGTACACGACTTGTGTAGATTTTAAAGGCTTATTTTAAGTGATTTTGTGAGCAACATTTGAAGGCCTTATCGGATGAGTTTTAGGGCATATAATATATCGTTGGAAATATATTTAAGTCTAGTTTCCAATGGTATAATTTTTATTTTGTTTTGAGGTCATTTAATTAGTCAAAAGACTTATAGAAGGTAGACTACTCATTAGGGCAGCATGTTTTTGTTTTGAAAAGTGGTTAAAAAGGGATAGTGTTTTACCTATAATTTGGTATATGTTAAAATATTTTTATGTTGCTAATTATATCCTTAAATTATATATTCATTATATATGGATATCATATTAAGTTATGCATTAGTTAAGCAATGTTAAGAATTCTTTTAGGATTGCTTAATTATGTTAAGTCATAGACTTACATATGAAGCAATTAAAAGAAAGTAATGTGACATGAATCTTTGTATAAATTGCTTCTTTTATTAAGTATGGATTTGCATGTTAAATACTTGAATGAGTATGTATATAAGGTATAATGATGAAATTATGTGGCAAAGTGGTTAAGATAAATGGTGTAAATGCTTGAATGGTGTACCTTGTTAAATGAATGGTAACTTAACTTGTATATTGTAGCATTTTAATGAATAGACATTCTAGACTCCTAAAACCATATATGAAAATAGAAGTCAATGATGTACAAATACACTTAATGCATTGTATTATAATGTAAGGACTTAAGTTGGCCAAAAGGCATGTTTGATGCTTAATATCAAAGTATGAAATATTGTAAGATAGAATTATGCTTATATGCTTATAATTAATGAAGGTTTAATGGAAATTACTTGTCATGGATGATTATGTATTCTTAAAAATAGTAAGTTAAGTACAATACATGATCTTAGCTTCAAACTTAAAGCTATGCACACTTAGAGCTCATTACTCTATCTTATACATATGTATACATACTTAGAGGTGTATAATGACCTTAACGCATTATGTTCTAAACATGAATGCTAAGTGCTTTATACATGCCCGATAGATCAAAATATATGCCTTACATGCTATTATGCTTAAGTATGATTAATATGAGTACTTGAACATGAACATATAAGTGAGTTGAGGCATGTATGAGATTAGTAGTGTATATTATTATCAAAAGGAAACCAATGATACTTTTATACATTCATGTAAGCAATATTGACTAATACACTAGGAATGGTCAAAATACTAATATAACCATTATAAGTGAAGTTTAAAATACTATGAGATGAATTCATGTTTACATGTTCAAGATGAATTAAAGTGAAACTATGGCTACATTTTATAAATAGATGTGAATGCTTAAAAGTGCTAAGTTACATGGATAATGTGAATGAAAAATGGATCATTTGTTAAAGTTTAGAGATTATACGTTGCATTGGACATATTAGATGATATCTAAAGATAGGAAAAGAGTGTAAATGACCTTAGTTGATTTATACGAGCATAAAATGGAATGATATATAGGAATATACATATGACTTCTATATGTTACATGATTTATTCTTTGAAATAAAAATATGATATCTTAATATGGCTAACTACTTTAATAGTGTTATAGATTTTTGTTCTTAAATACTTGAATTATAATGTTACCACAGTTGTCACTAAAGGGACAAGCTAGCATTATTTCATTATGGATACAATGAAATCATGAAAACAGGTTTGTGTTATTTATTAGCTGATTCATTATTAGTGGATGCGGCGGGTAAGTTATTAACTTACCTTGGTATTAACATGTAGTCACATGGTTTATATGATATTTTTACTATATGATGAACATGAATGATCAATGTTAAATTAAAAGTGAATGCCAAAGAGTATAGTTTACACTATATGATATTAAGACCTATTTAATAAGATTGATCGTTAAAGCATCATGTTTATAGAAATTTTATCTAATGATATGTGATATGACAACCTACTAAATGAGGTCAATAGATGAGTTATCACAGAGACAGAGATATTATATGATATTTATGCTCTTTTGTTATAAAAAATCAAAAGCTATGAAATGTGTATAATGGCTTAGGATGAAAGATTGTTACTATACCATAATGATATATAGTTATAAGATAGCAATGTATGAATTACTATATCTATAGCTTATAGTCATATTAAATGTGGTACTTTATCTATAATATGTCATGATTTGAAGTGAATAATTAATAGTTTTATAGTTGATGGATTATAATATCATGACCTATTAATCAAGGTCAATGAGCAATGTTTTAATGTATTTGAGTTATGAAATTATCTTCATTATATTTAATATTACTGAATGTATGAAATGAATTATGTATGATATTTTATCATGATGCTTACATATTTTCATCATAACATCATAGCATAACACATACATATCATGTCATGAATCATCTATATACATAATCATATTCATGGCATGACATGGAGGAATAAGGAAGGAGGAAAATGAGTGAATGTAAGATAATGATCAATAAAAGCGTATTGGGTCATAGAGATGATGGATTCCCTCGATGGAATCATACAGTTATAATGCTCTCCTACGGGAGATGAGTATCGATACATATAGAAAAGGAAAATGGGTTCACTAAACCATACAGTTAAAATGCCCTCCTGTAAGAGATGAGTACCGGTACATAGAGGGACCCAATTACAAAATGAGATTGTGCATAATCATACAGAAAAGAAATAAAATGTTACAGGAAAATCAATGTTACATCCACGTTTGACCCCCTAGGAGTTTTAGTATTTCTGAGTATGCATGATTGGATGTATACGTGTATGTATACATGATTGCTTGCGTATGTGCAGTGTATGTATGCTTGTGTATGCGTCGTGGTGATGTATTCTGCTATGTGTTTGTATATATGCTAGGTATGTGCAGGATGGCATGCATGTGTGGGTTGTGTAGGAGGTATTTTAGGTGGTTGGGGAGTGCGTTTGAGTGTAAGAAGAGGAGTTTGGTGGGTGGTATGGGCATACGGAAGGCTGTACGGTCGTACCAAACAGGGCAAATGAGGGGGCTAGGGCTCCTGGAGGTCGTACGAGCGTACCAGAGAGTTGTACGGCCGTATATCAACTCGCAGGAATTCAGGTTTGTTAGGTGAGTAGTGGCCATACGGGCGTACCAAAGGTGGTACGGCCGTACCGCAGCTCACAGAAAATTGGGTTTGTCAGGCTTTTTAGGTTGGTACGGGCGTACGGGAGGTGGTACGGCCGTACGTGACTTAAATTGGGCTTTTAAACAGATAAATATAAACCTTTTCTTATGTTTCCTTCACCTTAAACCCTTCTAAACGTCCCTAAACCCTAAAAACCCACATGAGGAGGGATTCCTAGGCACCAAGCTAGTGCGAGAGCTTGAAGTTAAGGCTAGAACGGGTTAGCGACGGGATCACAGGCTAGAGATAGCGGTCTTCTCTTTTCAGGTTTGTGCTGGATGTTTAACGTTTGTGCTCGTTATTTGGGTTTATGCTTGTTCTAATGGTTCTATGGCTTTGTAAGCCTAGAACTGATGCTTGGGGATTGAATTCCCTGTGATCATGCTTGTGTATGCTTTTGATGCTTGTGATTGAGGTTTGTGGGTTTCGAGCAGGAACGTATTTGCGACTATGAGTTCCAGGAAGGAATGTGCCTTGTGATTTATGGATGTTTGACTTGTAGGATTGTTATATGGCTTGTTCATGCATAGTGAATGATGACATAGCATGACATAGTGAGGGGATGATATAAGGGTGGCGATATGATGATACGCGATGTGTCACGGTACGAGAGGTACCAGTATCTATCAATTAAGGGGTGAGATGCTCTTACTGGTGTGAGAGGTGCCAGTGTTAATTGATAATACGGGGGTGAGATGCTCCCCGCACAGGAAAAGAGTGCGAGGCGCACCAAACTGAGGGTGAGTGCATGATATGATGGTAAACCGGGCATTCTCAATTGTATGATGCAATATGGATGTCTAGTTGGGCAGAGATTGCTATGTGATAGGCTGTATGCCGTGTGTATGGGGCTGTGTGCCTGTGATTGGTTGTGTGTCGTATGCTCGATTGCATGATGTATGTATGGGATGCATGGATGTATGGTATATGTTCTATGTTCCTAGCACCACTGAGATTATTCTCAGCATTTATCATTTAATGAATGTAGGTCCGAGTTCAGAGGGAGAGCACCGGGGCCAGAGGTACAGCAGCTGGTTTGTGTCGTGGACTTCTGGACGGACTCCTGCAGTTTTATATATTTGTGCATAGCTCCTTTTGTATTAGAATTGGCAGTATACTAAATGTATTGTATAAGAATCCATGTATTTTTATATCTAGGGTTTTGTATTGATTTATATATCTTTTTATTTGGATTTCTTATACGAGCATTAAAAGGTTAAAATCCCTTGTAGTATAATTATTATTTTCCTGAGACGGGTGAGCGATAGTTATGCTACGAGATCATGTCGTCATCCCTCGGGTCTTTGGTCTAGGTGTGACAATCAAAGGTAGAATGCAAAGCATGAATGCATTCTCAGAAACATACATTATCATTCATATATCATGAAAGTATAGTGAATGGAATGATGAATGCACCATAATCATGCTTATATAGAGAGTTTCATAGAGTAATGAAGTACAATACAATATATTGTATAATGATACAGATACATTGATAAACAGATGTTTATAGTGCTAATGCACATGGTATAGTTATGCCATAGAGGAAATGATATACAATTATTCAAGTTTATGCTTAAGAGCAACAATGATCATGCTGACGGAATGATGCTATATGATTATAGTATTTTAATATTGTTAAGATGATGATATAATGTTACAGAGAATTCAGTTACAGATGTATGAGCCTGTGCTCATAAATAGTATTTATATGTAAAAGAATTATAGTGATATACAAATAGCTGATGATTTACAATGAACTACATATGGAACTGATAATTCGTATTCCTTATTATTTTATGACTTATTTATGGTAGGAATACATAATAGAGATAAAGTATGATACTTTATAATGATTATACGATATGATTATATTATGAGAATGGTTTACAGTAAGAATAATAATGGATATTGATGTATGTTAATCAATATTGTATGTATGTTATAAAACTTGCATTCCTTACAGGTACTTCTAAAAGATTATTGATTCAAAGAAAATAGGTGATGTGTACTCTATAAAAGGAATTGAAATATAATTATCATAAGTGGACTATAATTTGAGTGATATAATGAGTGGATAAATATTGTCATATGTATGAAACGCTCAAAAATAATATTTCTGATTGACTACATGGCGATGTTATTATTACAATGATTATGATTATCATATTTGTTATATTTATGATATATGATCGGTTTATATTTCTTATACTTATGTTTTAGCATCACTGAGTTTTATACTCAGCGTTTGTCATTTGATGAACGCAGGTTAGCTGATGGCTTGAAGCACACAGATCCTATGGCACCAGTTCAGCAGGACTTATTTTTTATGGCAAGGACTTAGATTAGTAACATATACGAAAATACGTATCTATATTATTTAACTAGAAATGCACATAAGGCAGTAAATAGTATGTGTATCAATCTGGACCTTATGACTTACTTCATAAATGTTATGTAAATAAAAAAAATTTTACATCCCTTGTAGGATAATCAATGGTCTTCATTTGTTTGGAGACTATTGATTATTCTATGAGAGTATGTTGCATTGTAAAAAGGGTGTGACACTATCATTAATATATTTCATTGTCATAAAAAAAGATAAATCTTTTCATACAATATTTATTTTATAAAATGATGTATTTAATTAATTAAAATATAAAAATTTGATTAATTTTAATTTAAAATAAAATTTCTAAAAGTTGGTATTTAAATTGAAGATTAAATTATTTTCTTATTAATCTATTTTTATATTATATTTAATAATCCATATTTTCATGTGTCTATCCTTTATTAATATTAAAGTTATGTAACATGTATTTTATGTTAGTATTTATTATTTAATTTATCATTTATATCATTTTCTATAATTATTTTTAATTCTAATAAAATAAAATTACTGCATATGTTATTTAAAATTGTATTACAACACATCATTTTAGTTTTAATAAAATTATATGAGAACATATAGTTTTGTTTCTATTATTACACATATCGTTTAATTATATTTTAAAATAAACAAATCATAGATTTTGATTAATATAATCATATATTCAAATTTAATTGATTAATAATTCTAAAATTTTAATGGAAATATTTTATGTCATTGATTAATTTAAAAATTTTGAAGTTACTTCAAAATAAATTATAAAATGTAATAATTTTAACAAAAAATTAATGTATTGGCTATTAAATTAATAAGAATAAGTATAACATTTTATCTTAGCCAAAAGCTCATCAAATATATATTTCATTAATCTACTTCATTTGACTTTTATAATGTAAATTACAAAAAATTAAATCAAATATTAATAATATAGGATAATTTTGCAACTTGAAAACCTCATATGATCGTAAATAATATTTTTTATATGATCTTATTATAAAAATATCCTTAATAATTTAAAATAAAAAAAATAAATTAGATTTTAATTGATGTAATCATATAATAAAATTTAATTAATTAATAGGTCTAAAATTTTAGTGTTAATATTATATTATATTATTTATATTAATTTAAAATTTTTAAAGTGTTTCAAAATAAATTATAAAATATAATAATTTTAATATTATTATTTTTGATGATTTTTTATTAATTAAAATTAATAAAAAAATTCATATATTAATTGGTATTACATTTTTTCTTGATCAAAAATCAAGAAATGTATATTTTATTAAATTTTGATTTATATAACAGAATTTGAAAAGATTAAATAAAATCTCAAAATTATGAGATATTTTTACAATTATTATATAATAAAAATAATTAGTATTTATACTTGAATAAAATTTTTAAATAAAAATTAGTTGTTATAAAAATTAGATAATAAAAATTAATTTTAACAAATTAAATTATTAAATAATAATATAATTAATATTATATTTAATTTCAAATATAATTCTTAAATAATTATATATTTAAATTTAATTGATTAATAGTGCTCAAATTTCAATTAAAATATTTTATATGTTTGATTATTTGTTATTTATTTATATTAATTTAAAAATTTTAAAAATATTTAAAAATAAATTATAAAATATAGTAATTTTTATTAAATAATTAGAAGTTAAATTATAATCTTTATTCATGTAATAAGTATATGTCTAATAAATAATTATTTATATATGAATAACTTTATTTTAATTATAAATATATTATAATCATAAATTAAAACTGTATTATTATATAATAATGAAAATTAATTTTTAACATTGTAGATATCAAAAAATTTAAAATAATTTCTAGATCAATTAAATATATTTTAATCCATGAAATTGTTAAATTAATTAATTCTTTTAATCTAATAAATGAAATATATTTTATGGATTAATTAATTAAATATTTTTGATCTATAAAATAGTTATATTAAATAATTATTTTAATCTAATAAGATAAATAGATTTTAAACCAATTAAATTATTTGATTTATTATCTAAATTTAAATTATTTTAATAGTAAGATAAATACTATTAAAATAATAAATAAATAAAGTAATAATTATTTTGATAATTCTATCACTTTAAAGTGATAAGATAGATGTTCAATCTTCAAATTTATCTTCTTCAAATCAAATAAGGGAGCTTTCCCTTTATTCGAAACACATTTTGGAAGTTAAAAGTTAGAAGTTAGAAATAACAAGCTCTCAAGCTCTCTAAATTTTCAAGACCTCAAGGTGTTCTTCAAGTTCCAAGGTGTTTTTCAAGTTCATCAAGGCATTCAAGAAGTTCATCAAGTTTATCAAGGTGTTCTTCTTTCAAGGTGAAGTTTGATTCAAGGTCAAGCCCTTAAAGCACTTGAATCGCATTTTTTTACCAAAAGTCAAGTTTAATTTAAGATCAAGCTACAAAAGCCCTTCAATCAAGTTCTTGCTTCAAAATTTGAATCAGATGATTTAAATTCTTTGTTATAGAATTTTATATTAGGGATTGTAACCTACTTTAAATTAATAAATTTATTTATTGCTCAATTTCTATTTCAATATCATTTTTTAATATAGATTTTATATACTACAAATTTTGGCACACCCAATGGGACCTCTTTACCTCTCATCTCCAATTTCAAAAAATCAAAACTGCAAAATTGATGGCATCCAAGAAGAGTAACTTAATGGCATCAAGGAAGTACAACCTTCATCCAAGAGTTGCTTAAGTTCAAATCCCTATCTTGTTGCCTGGTGGATCAAATGTTGGTGATAGTCTTAACACCACGATAAAAATAAAATTAATCATGAAGTTGTATGAGCGACAACAAATGATGCCTTCACTAAAGCTAGGGGTAAAAATAGGAGTGTCCAAGGAAGCTGGTTTCTTATCCTTACTAAAGTCTTGTGACGAGGAAGGAGAACCAAGGTGGAAGTTTCATTCCACAATCAACTCTTTAAATTTCTTCTCCAAACAGTCCTAGTAGCACTATATTCATGATGGTGACCAACACTACTTCACTCGAAGAATAATTGCCAACTTAACCAAATTGGCGGAAGAGCTCACAAGCAAAACCAAGGAAAAAGATGATGAAATTGCATCTTTGACCATGAGGTTGGCAAGCATAACTAGGAAGGCTATTGTTGAGGTAACATCTGACCCGCCAGCTAATCAAGAAAGAGAAGAAGGTGCTTCAGCAACAAATATTGTAAGTAGTACTCAAGTGATGGCCAACAACCTAATCTCCATAGTTCAGCTTGAAGAGCTCATTAAAAAAGCTATTAAGGAGCAAGTTGAGTCATCGATGCAACTTTCTTACTAATATGCAAAGTCATACACCCCTCAGATTAACCTAATAAAGATGTCAAAAAATTATCAACCTCTAAAGTTTTAATAGTTTGATGGCAAAGGGAATCCAAGATAACATATTGCTCACTTTATGGAAACATGCAATAATATTGGCACCTATGGTGATATACTTGTCAAGTAGTTTGTTTGATCTCTAAAACGCAATGCCTTTGATTGGTACACTAACCTTGAGGCTGGTACAATTGATAGTTGAGAGTATCTTGAGCAGGAATTCCTTAATCGTTTCTACAACACTTGATGCATTGTTAGCATGATCAAGTTAACTATGACTCACCAATGGAAAGATGAGCCTATGATAGACTACATCCAAAGATAGAGGAATCTTAGCTTGAACTGTAAAGATCATCTTTCTGAAACCTCTGCAATAGATATGTGCATTAAAGGCATGAATTAGGGATTATATTATATTCTTTAATGAATAAAACCAAGTAGCTTTGAAGAATTAGTGACTCGTGCCCATGATATGAAGCTTAGTATTTTAGATGCTAGTCATCAAAATATTCCAGCATAAGATCTAAAGAAAGGTAAGGAGAAGTTAGAAGTATGCAAAGTCGTCAAGCCTAATTTGAAGTCTGAGAATATGCAATCATTAGTTGTAAGCTCTACTCCAATCAAGATCAACTCTAAGGTTAGAAAGAAGAAGGAGATAAAGTTGATTGCTTTCCAAAGTAAAGAAATGAAGATTGCTTCTCTAAAGGAAAAACAAGAAAAGAAATATCGTTTCCCTGATTCTAATGTTTCAAGAATGCTTAATGATTTACTTGAAGCTAAACTCATCGAGCTCCCACCAATGAAACATTCAGAGCAAGCCTATTAGAGTAAAGATGCAAATTATTACAAGTACCATCGCTTGCTAGGTCATCCAGTAGAGAAGTGCTTTGTATTGAAAGATAAAATCATGGAGCTAAAAGCACAAGGTATAATTGCTTTTGATGAGGAGGAAGAAAGTTCAAATGTGATTACTACTGGGGATTTGACCTCTTAACCATTTCCTTTGATGGAAAGTAGTTTTTGGCCCTTTAAACTAATAACTGTTAAAGTTCCTTGCATTCAACACTTGGTAATGCATGAAGAGATATTACAATCAAGTCCTAATGTAGGAAGTTAAACTTCAGGTAATTTTGATGATAAAAAGTGGATTCTTATGACACCACAAATGAGTCAACATAAGTGTTTACTAAAATCAATCCCAAGTCCTTAAAGAACTAAAGTGAAGAGAAGAGCACTAAAGGCTTTAAATAAGCCTAAGATCAAGAAAGGCATCTCTATTCCCTTAACCAGATTTTGAATTTGAGCAAGAATCAAGGATACCCATCACCTTAACTGATTACATGTCTGAAGTTTTCACATGTTATTAAGTGGAGAGAGAAGAAGACTCAATGGTGAGGAAAAAGAAGTTTATTTTCATTGCAGCACCTGTAACTCATATGCAGAAGAAATCACCTTTACCGAAGATGACATGTTGTTAGGCTCAAAATTTAATATTCGTCCATTGTTTGTCATTAGGTTCATTTATGAGAAAAAGGTAAAAAGGATTCTGGTGGATGATGGTTCAGCTATGAATATTCTTCTTTTGAAGATGTTAAAATAGCTTGGCATCCCAATGGATGAGTTAATACAGAGCTGATTGATGATTTAAGGATTCAACCAAGGTGGTCAAAGATCAATGGATAAGATCCATCTTAGTGTGGATCAGAAGATCCATTAAAGATTAATGGTCAACTAAGGTGGTCAAATCCTTTTAGTGAAGCCAAGTCATACTTCACAGATACTAACTTTTACTTGGAGATAAGTGATAAATATATAATTATGAAACAACCCCTGGATATATACATGGATTCTTATACAATACATTCAGTATACTGCCAAATACTACAAATATAAGGAATATGCACAAATACACCAAAACCGCAGGAGTCCGTCCAGAAGTCCAAGACACGAACCAGTTGTTGTACCTCTAGTCCCGGTGCTCTCCCTCTGAACTCGGACCTACGTTCATCAAATGATAAACGTTGAGAATAATCTCAGTGGTGCTAGGAACACAAAGCATATAATAAACATACACATCCAATCCATACAATATCCGGCCAAGCATACGGCACACAGCCAATCACACGGCATACAGCCTATCAACAGCAGCACAAGCAATACCGGCAATCTCTGCCTATCATGCAGACCGGCAATCTCAGCCTAATCACACGATCCTGCATGCTCAATAACACTATGCACTCAACCTTGGTTTGGTGCCTCTCGCACTCTTTTCGGAGTATCACTCACCCCTTCACCATATTGATCAATACAGACACTTCTCGTACCTGTAAGGCATCTCACCCCTTCACCATATTGATCAATACCGACACTTTTCGCACCTGTAGGGTAGTACTCCTTTCCTATCAATCGGTACTTCTCGTACCTTTCATATCACCACCCTTATTTTTCCCCCTCACATGAGATGCTATGCAATCATTCATTCCTTCCCGGAACCAAAAGCCACACATACGTTCCTTCTCGGAACCCATAAACTACAATCACAATCACCAAAAGCATAAACAAGCACAATCATAGGGAATTCAATCCCCAAGCATCAGTTCTAGGCTTACAAGGCCATAGGACCACTAAACCAAGTATAAACAATAAACATCTAGCACAAACATAACTCATTAGCATAAACTTGAAGAAAGACTATCTCTAGCCTACGATCCCGTCGCTAACTAGCTCTAGCTTCAACTTCAAGCTCTCGCACTATCCTGATGCTTAGAACCTCTTTCCTCTGTGTTTTCTAAGGTTTTGGGACGTTTAGAAGTGTTTAAGGTGAAAGGACATAAGGAAAAAGGCTTATTCTTATCTGTTAAAAAGCCCAACTTAAGTCACGTACGGCTATACCACCACCCGTATGTTCGTACCAACCTAAAAACCCTGATACACCCGACCTCCTGTGAGTTGCGGTATGGCCGTACCACCCCTTTGGTACGTCCGTACGGCCACCACTCACCTGATGCACACATTTTCCTGCGAGTACGCGTACGGTCGGACCACCCTCTGGTACACCCGTACGACCTCCAGGAACCCTAGCCTCCTTGTTCCCCTTGCTTGGTACGATCGCACGCATCCTCGTACACCCGTACCATACTCCACACTCCTCTTCTCACCCTCAAACGCACTCCCCGACCACCTAAAATACCCATACATGCATGCCATCATGCACACATCTAGCATACATACAAATACACATTCAATACGTCATCATGACACACATACAATCACAGAATATAGAGCACATACGTAGGTAATCATACCAAAACATGTATACATATACGTACTCATCCAAACAATCATACATAAAATACCAAAAATCCTAGGGGGTCAAATGTGGATGTAACAATAAGTGTAATGAAGAAGTTGTAATTTGAGTCTGAAGCAGTTAAGGAACTGGCAGAGAAGGACTCCTCTAAAGCTAAGAAAGGGGTATCTTTATTGCTAACTCAAGGGAAGAGAGAGACTTTAATAAAACTAATAAGTCTATGAAAGAAAATCCAAAGTTTCATTATGTTCCAACTTCAAGGAGAAAAAAGGGCAGGCCTCGTTCAAAGCTAAAGAGGATGTTAAGCAAGACTTACAAGACCTAGTCCTTCCATTGACAAAGTTGGCAATATCAAAAGCAGCCACATCACCATTATTGGGGTTTATCCGACCATTGTAGGGGTCTTCAGTGGAGCATGGAGAACTTCCAACAAAAAGGGTAAATGAATTTGATCCAAATGCCTACAAGTTACTAGCTAAATCTGGTATGGGTGAGAAGGCTTGTCATGCTTTTCTGTGGTGCCACATGCTCCCATAGAATAATTAATGATCTTCGATACATGGAAACCAATGATTACTCTATAAGGGATGCATAACTTTTTTATATATATGGATGCGTCGTTCTAAGTTTTTGCAGAAGTATTAACCCTAGACGACCTTCTTGCTTTTACTGACTTAGTCATTACTTAAATTGCTTAAACAATTTCATTAGAACTTTGATATATTCTAAGTCCTTGCCTTCAAAGAGTCTCTTAATGAATTGGTGCTTTCGGAATCTGTGCTCGCCATCCAACTGTCAACCTACGTCCATCAAATGATGAACGCTGAGTATATAACTCAGTAGTGCTTAACACATAACATAGACAATATAATCATTTATATCACATCTATGAACAAGTCAAGTAAACCAGAACATCATATTATTGACGTTGTCATGTAATCATTTAAAATAGTACTTCTATTCATTATCTATGTATATCAACATTTACTTAACTCTCTAATATATTCATATCATAGTTCATTTTATATTGATACTATGACTAGTTTATTTCCTTGATATATATATCATTTATTTTTCTTTGGATTTATATTCTTCTTGAATTTCCACTAACCAATGTAAACATTTATCATGTATACTATATCAATCATCATCATTCAACCACTAATATTTCATTACTATAAACATATTCTTTTAAATTCATAATCATAATATAATTAATTGTATTAATTATATTCTCTACCGACATTCAGCATGAATAACATCAATAATGATAACATATATTCCTTACAGTATCATTCTCTAATAGTATAAATCTCAGCCATATATGTATCATGTTATCATCACGTATAACATACCATTATACCATAATCACATTATGTGTATCATATGTATCATATTATGATCATCACGTATGTCTCACATCATTATCATATTTATCATAACATTATTTAATTTTAATATCATAATCATAATATCACGTATTATCATCATGTCTACATATAAATCATCATCTCATTTAATATCTTCATGAATAAAATGTCTTTATCATTATGGCATATTATCTTATCACATTCATTTCACTATTAAATATGTATGCCATGAATATCATCATCATCATGATCAATATCATTTAAATATGAATGCATCATTTAGGCATTATCATCATCATAATTCATGATTTATGTCATTAATGAGAATGCATCAATGTTATGCATTCTCCCTTGTATTTTTCTGTATCTTTTCATATCATTTGCCCTCTTTGCATTTTGGGCTATATATGCACATTGTATTGGGTTATTCTTTCATATCTCATTTATGGTTCATCTAAAACCCATTTCACATTCATTTCTTTTCATATCATTTCAACATTTCCATTTCCATATATTTCTCGTATGAATTTATATCATAATGCCTAATACCTTTCCTTTTATCATTATCCTTTCGTATTCTTTTATTTTTCTTTTCCCCTTATTTCTCCATGTCATGTCATATATGAATTTATCAATTTATGTTTCAATGAAATGATATGAATGTTTTATGCCATGATGCCAAAAATGATGCCAAAAATTAACATATGCAAGCATCATCATATTATATCATATCTCATCCGTTTCATGCATCATACATTTCATATAACATGATTTTCATATAGCATTCATTTAATAAAACATTCATTTCATATAGCATACATCCCAAATAATACCCATTGCATATAGTATTTATTTCATACATGCTTTGATATTAACTTAATGAAAATCACATCATAATGCAAGTACTTTTGATATTATTTATTTATATAAATTAATAAGTCATATTATAAAATTCATAAACCTTCAATCACCAATTAATTATTTCTATTCTCAATGATTCATCATGAAATTATATCAGGTTATTACATCTCCTTTCTTATGAATTCATAGCATATAAATAATATGCATATGCATCAACTTAAATTACCATGCATAATTTTTCTCATAACTTTAATATTATCATGTAATAAAATA
>CANYBF010830336.1:0-17016 GCA_948192965.1 Dalechampia spathulata
TACCTTGATCTCAATCTCTTGAAGATTTCAATTTTGTAAGAAGAAAAGAAGGAGAAGAAGAAGAGTTATGATGATGATAAGAAGAAATTCTCATTCTATAAGTAGAAGGAAAAGATAAGAGAAGGAAGAAAAATATGTATAACCTCCAAAATTGACTTTTCTCCTCCCCATACCAATCATAAGCTACCCCTAGCCTTAAGACTTCATATTAATACATATTCTCATTTATACATATACATACACATAATACACATACCCAATAAACATTAAATCACCATTCTATTATATTTATTAAGACTTTAAACTGAAGATATTAAACAATATATTCAAGAATCACCAATTTCATAATGTACTCATAATTAATATCCAATTATAACCTTAACTTACCATTGCTTCTAATTTTACTTTAATTTATATTTACATACTTTAAATCATACTTATCACATAATAACATGTTAAACATGATAAGGCATCACTTTATGTATTTTGCTACCACTTTCAATTCATTTCCAGAGTTATACTCGACCTGAGTATCATCCATACTCGAGTCAAATATGTTATTGCCTTACTCAATTTGAGTATGTTGCTACCTCTATGGTCTTATCTTATTTTTCTAGCATTATACTCGACTCGAGTATATTGTTGCCTCTATTTTTAGGGTTACATGTATAAATTCTATCATTGAGTTTCCTTAAAAGCATTTAATAAAACATACCAAAATCACATCTTTAGTGCATATTCATTTCTATAACCATCTTTTCACCTTCTTTTTATTATTTTCTCTATCAATTCTATATCATATGAAATTCCTCTATCCATAAAGTACTTTATATCATATTCATCATGTCAACACCTTCATACATCATATCTCATTCATACATTTCATGCATTAATCAATCATTCTCTATAATGTATTCATAAATGCATGCACACAAGGATGTGGTGTGTGTGTGGATCTAGGTAATGGCTATCTAGATCCTATTGATCAAGATATAAAGGAGCCTTGGAACTTGTTCCTCTTTTATCCAATAAATGATGAACCGGATCCCTAAAAGGATTTTTGAAACTGCTAGGCTCTAGTACCTTCTTCTTCCTTGATGGCACACTCTTGATTTAAAGCATTAACCATCAAAGTAGAGAAATCTTTATAGTTGAACCCTTGTACTAATGCTCTAAACCAAGGAATTGGTCCTCATTCAAACCTTTTACATCTATCCCAGCCTGTGGTAAGAATACTTGTAGCATAATAAGCCAGTTTGGTAAACTCTTATTCATACTCTACTACAGACATATTCCCCTATTTCAGACTGAGGAACTCATGCAATTTTTGATTATATATACTAAGGGTACATATTTTTATCTAAACTCCTTTTGAAAATCAACCCAAGTCAATACTAATGGATCAGCCATGCTTTGTTGAATAGTCTTCCACCACTCGTATGCATCATCTTTGTCACATCCACACATAGCATCCCTGTGTGTTTGCATTTATACATAAATATTTTAAGATGATAAATATAAAAGAAATGTCTTATAGAGCAAAGAAATTGCATCTGATATGAAATGTTTAGAGACAAGAATGAAAATAAAGTGATAAGATGAGTATTGAAGTAAATAAATGATTTAATGTGTATCAGGTGTGTATATTATATATATAAGTATATGTATAAATAAGAAATATATATTGTTAGAAATTATTGATGTTAGAGGTATTTTTATTTTGGGTATATAAAAGTCAACTTTGGTTCCTTTATTCCTTTCCTCACACCCACAGAATGGGATTCACTTCTTCTTCTTACCAAAACCTTTCTTTTTTCTTCTTCCTTTATTCTTACAAAACTAGATCCATAAGGGTTTAAAATCCAGGGAAGGGTAAGTGACAATTGAAGATTTTATTGTTTCTCTTCTTTAATTCATATATATATTTCTTTTCTTTTGAGTTATTTTCTTGCTATTTTATGGAGCAAAGATATGGTTTATGGAAGATGATTTGAGTTCTTAATTATGTTAAATTGATGTTTTGAGTACGTTTTGAAAGTGTTTTGATGATATTTAAGGTATGGTAATGGATTAGGATGTTTGGGAAATCATTTGGAGATGTTTGGAGGTGTTTAGATTGAGTTTCTGCTACCTATGGAACTCTCGGTCATGATCGTGACAGAAGGTTTTGCAAAATTTATGGTTAAAGTCATGATCATGACATTGAAATCATGATCGTGACACCAACTTTCAACATTCGATAGGTCATTTTATAAGCAATATTTGGGGGCTTTATGGGATGAATGTTTGGACGTGTAATATACTGTTGGAAAGATATTTGAGTTTAGTTTTTAAAAAGTCTTGTACAATGAGCAAAGGTCCTAGAACATAAAATGTTTTATGTTCATAAGTGGTTAAAAAGAGATAGAATTTTACCTATAACCTGGTATACATTGAAATCTTTTCGTGTTGCTAATATTATCCTTAAATTATATGTTTCTTATATAAGTATATATATATTTAAGTAGGTTATTAATTGAATAAGCGTAAGGATCCTTTACGATTGCCTAAGTATGTTAAGTCATAGACTTACCTGTAAGGTGATTGGAAAGAAGGCAATGTGTTGTGAATCTTTGTATGAATGGTTTCTTTTATTAAGTATGGATATTTTGTAATGTTATAGGTGGTTTGAAGGAAGATTACAAGTACCATCAAATGGTTTGGATAAGGGGAAGTCCATTGCAGGTTTGTGCTTTCCTTGTCATGACCCTACCTACGGTCTTGAATTGATGGTCATATGTTTAAATGTTTATGCTATTCCTGTTATGAACCCATATAGGGTCCTTAAATGATATGATTCAATTGAATACTTAGGATAGCAAAGTAATGAGTTTATGTTATGAATGGTATAGTGTGATCATCAATGCATTATTTATGCATCATGTTATGAACACATCCATACATTCAAGCATGCAAAGATGTTCATGACATTACAGAGAAGGTATAAGGTGGATAAAAGAAAGAAAAAGAGATGTTACAAAAAAAGAAACGTACTGGGTCACAGAGTTAATGGATTCCTTCAAGGAATCACATAGATAAATGGCCTCCTACGGGAGATGAGGTTCTTAGAACCCTACAGTTATATTGATAAATGGCCTCCTTTAGGAGATAATTACCGGTACCTACAGGGACCCAGTACGAAAAGAAAATGCATGCAAAAGTGACAATGAGATAAAAAGTATAAAGAAATAGAGGGAGCGTGCATAGCATGGTTGCATTCTCAGAGCATACATTGTTATCCATTTATGATGATGTTTTGTATGACATTTAATAGAGGGAATGAGGTTATAATGTATTGAGAATGGCAAATTATGATTACGATGTATTGAATTATGTATGTGTTTAACAACTGAAGAGTAATGCAAAGAAAGTAAGTTATGCCATTGATATACTGTTCTTCATCAGATTACTATTATTCTTTTCAGGTGTTTATATATGATTTAATTGATGTTATTTATTCATTTTATAGCACCACTGAGTTTTATACTCAATATTTGTCAATTAATGAACGTAGGACCTAGTTCGGTCGGGGAGTGATAAGAGTAGCTATCTACAGTTGGCTAAGGTCGGGTCTTTTGTAAAGCCCTATCCTAGACGTAGGCTGGACTCGTCCAATATACTCCTTTGTGTATATGTAAATATGCAACTTATTTAAATTAACCTTAGTGGCAGTAGTAATTTGTAATATCTTTGTGTGTGGTATCATATTGGTGTTGTGATGATATGCTTAAGACATATAGAACATGTATGTTTGATGATACAATACGAATGTATATTGTGATATATTAGAGTAAGTGTTCTATTTGCTAGAATTGATTATATATAACTGAAATGATGGATAAAGGTATAAAGATAAAACAAAAAAAAATATAATGATGAGATAGATCCTTTGTAGAGTAATTAATGAATTCCTTGTTTAGGGAGTTTATTAATTGTTCTACGGGAGCATGTTACACCAAGTCTGGGTGTGACAATCTTGAAGTAGAGAAATAGCATACTCAAACTTCACTAAATGAGGAAAATCTAACTATTGTAGGACCCTCCTAGTCCTCTCGAGCCACATCTCAGCAACATATGGATTAGTAGTCTCAAAAAAATTAGTAGCCTCATATGCTCTTAACTTCTTGAAATCTTTCTTATATACATCTCTAACCACTACCAAAGGTGGAGCTGGAACCACTGTAGGAACCTGCCCGTGTAAAGATCCGAGGAACTGAGCAAATTATGTAGTTATAGGATCAATAATATATATAACTAGTTATTCTATAGGAGGTAATCTCTCTCTCTGTTCACCCTATTCAATCGATCCCCGCCGGACCTCTTCTCTCTTACCAGCTTCCGACGTGCCTTCTTGTGGATTAAAACTACCCTACCTTCCTCACTAAATATAACTGTTCTATTTATCATAGTATCTAATATGTAAACATACACATGGATCAGAACAGTCAGCGGCAGTAAGGACTAACAATACTTCTATTATGCAACTCATTAACCTTAGGAAGTAGTCATACATGCAACATTCATAAGTTGAGCTAACCTTAGCTCTTATACCATTAAAATATGTCATACCCTAACCTGGCGTAACACGCTCTCATAGAATAGTTAATAATCCTCTAAGCAAGGAAATCATTAATTATTCTACAAGAGATCTATACAATATTTTTTTATTATTCATTTAGTTATGTTTATCATATAATAAATACTATAATCCAATGATAGTTGTAGACATAGGTAATATCAATACACAATAGTATGCATCCATTATATCTTAAACATATGTCTTATATTTATCATGCATACTTATACCATCATTCATTATATGTGATCTACATATTTAATTTTACATGATAAGGTGGTATCGATATTACATGCAATAAAAGTACACCACATAAGTATTACTATCATTAAGGTTAATATAATTAGTTGCATATACAAAGACATAACGGAGTATGTTATATTGGTCCCAAACTACTTCAAGAATAAGATTCTTCAAAATCATAACCTCCTTTGATTGTAGATTGATCAGCCTAAACTCTCACTCAAAGGTCTTGGTTTTACTTTAATCAAATGATAAACATTGAGTATAAAACTCAATGGTGATATAAAATAAGTAAATGATATAAGCACATATAATAAATAACATATCAAAGTTAAATCATGGTAAACCATCATTAAACAGTATAACTATATTATATCATGCCATTTTACATCACTCATTAGCTATTATAATTAATGCATATAACATATCATACAATGATAGGAATAAATATTATAAAAGAATCCACTGTAACTTTATCTGTATCAAATATTATACTGTACATCATTACTCTATGTACATCTCTATACAAGCATGATTGTAGCACATTCATGGTATATGAATGATAATGTATATATGTGACAATGCATTCATGCTTTACATTCTCTCTCTGATTTTCCTGTAACGTTTCAATTCTTTTCTGTATGATTGTGCACAATCTTAATTCGTACTGGGTCCCTTTATGTACCGGTACTCATCTCCTGAAGGAGGGCATTATACCTATATAGTTCAATGAACCCATTTTTCTTTTCTGTATGTATCGATACTCATCTCTCGTAGGAAGGCATTACAACTGTATGATTCCATCGAAGGAATCGATAATAACTATATGACCTAGTATGCTATCAATGAACATTGCTCCGTATATCACTTTCTTTTCCCCCTTATATCCTCTGTATGATATGTCATAAATATATCTTTATATATGGATGATTCATGACATAATGCATAACTCATGCTTATATGATCGTAATCAATAATGATCATATGATACCATTCATAATATAATCTCACTACATTGCTACCATAAGCAATTAAGTGAGAAATCATCATTTTAAGACCCTATGTGTGGTCATAAGATGAATAGAACAAGCCTACTATAGACTTGCCCTTATTCAAACGTCTTGGCGATGGATGTAATTCCTCCTTTGAAACACCTAAATCATTGTAACATATTCACTTTTAATAACAACAATCATATCATGTACAGTGATAATTCACATTGTACCAATTACAACCCATTCATGTGTATATTCAACATAATTCAAGCATTCATAAGTCCCTTAATCTTATTTAATCAAATCATAAAATGTATATTGATAGAGTCCCTAAATACAAACATATAATTAGTCACTCAAGTATACTAATAAGTTCACATGACCTACTAAGTTAACACTCAAAGAAAAATACTACAACAAAATACAAAATCATGCTACCCTCAAGGAGTAGTCTACCTTACATGAGTCTTTTGACCAAGAAAATGACCTCAAAACAAGTTACATGTATAAAAAGAAGAAAAGGGCAACAACAATCTTAGATTTATGCTTCCTCTTACCTTGATCTCAAACTCTTGAAGATTTTAGTTTTGTAAGAAGAAAGGAAGGAGAAGAAGAAGAGTTATGATGATGATAAGAAGAAAATCCCATTCTATAAGTAGAAGGAAGAAAAATGTGTATAGCCTCCAAAATTGACTTTTCTCCTCCCTATACCAATCATAAGCTACCTTTAAACTTAATAATTCATATTAATACATATTCTCATTTATACATATACATACATATAATATACATACCCAATAAATATTAAATCACCATTCTATTATATTTATTAAGACTTTAAACTAAAGATATTAAACAATATATCCAAGAATCACCCATTTCATAATGTACTCATAATTAATATCCAAGTATAACCTTAACTTACCGTTACTTCTAATTTTACCTTAATTTATATTTACATACTTTAAATTATACTTATCATATAATAATATGTTAGACATGATAAGGCATCACTTTATGTATTTTTCTACCACTTTTAATTCATTTCAAGAGTTATACTTAGACTTAAGTATCATCTATACTCAGGTTGAATATATTACTGCCTTACTCAACTTGGGTATGTTGTTGCATCTATGGTCTTATATTATTTTTCCAGCATCCTACTCGACTCCAGTCAAACTATACTCAGGTTGAGTATGTTGTTACCTCCATTTTTAGGGTTACACATATAAATTCCATCATTGAGTTTCCTCAAAAGAATTTAATAAAATATACCAAAATAACATCTTTAGTGCATATTCATTTCGATAACCATCTTTACACCTTCTTTTTATTATTTTCTCTATTAATTCCATATCATATGAAATTCATCTATCCATAAAAGTACTTTATATCATATTTATCATATCAACACCTTTATGCATCATATCTCATTCATGCATTTCATACACTAATTAATCATTCTTTATAACATATTCATAAAATGCATGCACACAAGGATGTGGTATGTGTATGGATGTGACAATATTATTCCTTGAGTGAGCCCCTTAAGAAGTCTACTCTTTGTTCTAAGCAAGACACCAAAGATATTATTATAAAATCTAATTCACTCTAGGTTGCTGTAAAAGCCCCACTTATACTGACAACTTCACTAGGGACTTGTGATAAAGAGTGGTGGAATTAAAAGTTAGAGTTCATACCACTTTTACCATATTAATTGATTAAGTATATTGTATACATAAACACTTCTACATTTTATATAGTAATCTAGTCCCTCTTTAACCATATGATTATGGTGTAAGTTAGTATCTTAGACTCCTTTCAACTCCTTAGGAACATGAATTTGCTTTCATTACTTGTTGCCTAGTATTATGGACCATTGATGATTCCTTAACTGGATAGATGTGAGGTATAATTCTTTATCAATGATTCAATTTGCTTGGATAGATGTAAAGACATTATGGCAAGAGACCTTAGCCTTTTTACTAAATTCAAGCCCATGTAACTAACTATAGTAACATTTCAAACTAAGATCCTTTTTGGCATACTATATGGATCAATGCTTGATTATGTTAATGGATTTGCCTAAAGTTCACTTTTTCTCCAAGATACATATTGCTATGAGAAGAGTCATAATGCAATGAGAATTTGGAAAGTGTTACAACCTTGTGCCTATGAAATGATTATTCTTTTCTCATAATAATATGACTATTTTGAAATGCTCTTAGATTTTCACCTTAACCCCTTATATGAACAAGCAACAATCAAAATTTATGTATGCCTCATATATTGAGAGTCTCATACCTCGAGTTCCCAGTGTAACCCTAGGCTAGTAACTCATTTAGGATAATTTGGACCAATCAATATGCATAGAGCTATAAGGGTGGAAGGGAGTGTTACTATATGCTACAAATTCACTAACCTTTTTTGTATTTTATGTCAAACACACATACATATATTCTTATATAATGTTCACTAACCAATTTTTATTATAGCTATAATGCCAAGTGTTTCCTAGAATAGGCCATGCATACATCTTATATACCATATCACGTACATTGAAAGAAAATACACACTAATGAATTCATGCTAATTTCATATGTCATGAGCAAAGAAATGACATAACTAAAAACTATTAGCAAAGTTGCATCACCATTTAAGAGAGCTTACGTAGTCTTGGATGAGACATCACTCATTATTGTGCAAGCCATGGTTGATCACTCTATAGAGAAGATGCTCTCCAATGACTTCAAGGCCCTTTTATAACAATAGATTAAAGAGGCCCTCAGCCATAGTGATTTCATTACTCTACTAGCTCCAATGAAGGATAAAGGGAAGGTTGTCAATCTATATGATGTGGAGATGAATGATGATACTCCTATTTGGATGTATGATGTTTGCAATTTTGCAACTTTTACACTAGAATAGAAGGTCAAGTAGTTATAGTCGATCATGAAAACCAAAAGCATCGGGTTTGATCTTGACTTTGATAAGTTCTCTAGTAGAACCAATAAGGGATTGCCTACCAAGTTCAAACTTCTAAAGATTCCCAACTACAGTGGAGTTGGGGACCTAAAGAATCACTTAAAGACATACACCATGATGATGAGTACTATAGACTTGTTAGATAAGCAAATAATATGAATCTTCTTTACTTCTTTAAAGGGACCAAAATTGGCATGGTATTATAGTTTTGACAAGGTGACAATGATTAAATGAAAGCTATTCTACATTGCTTTCTATAAGCAATATGTGTTTAAGTCTAATTTGATATGACTTTAATTCATCTAAGGATGGTCAAGTAGAAGTACAATGAATCTTTCATGGATTACTTTAAGAGGTGGATGGATAAGGTACCTATCATTAAATAAAAGCCATTGGAGTCATACATGATTAATAAGCTTATCATGGGTTCTCTACTAATGTACCAAGATAAGTTGAACTATAAAACTTTCCACTTTTTTAAAGAAATTTATTTGTTCGACCAAAGGATTGAATAAACATAGGGATTAAAGAAGGAGTAAATTCCTCTACCAAATCCAAAACCATAATATACACACAAACCCAACATAAATCCTACAAATTAATGCCTTACAATTGCCATCCCAAATCTTTTAAAACATTAACCAACCTTGGAGATTCTCAAATGCAATTATAGGTAAGGCTTTTATCATGACCCAGAGCAAGGCTTGTAATAACTAGCTCCAGGGGCCTACTTGGAGTGAAAGTGTAGTCTTCTCAAGGGGTTATGTTGAGGAATAAAATGGACCTAATAAAGGTAGTAAGATGGGGTCACCACTGAATGGTTCTAGATTTGATTTAACCAACCTATTACATGAGTGCTAAGTCAAACCCTTCAGAGATGGGTTTAGGTGGTGAAGATCTATTTTCTCAAAGTTTAAAGTTTAATTTTACTATTTTAATTAGGTTAATTGTGCAAGGTAAGTGAGCATTCATAGGTATGAATAAAGTACACAACGAGTATGGCAACAATCATAGTAGATAGAGCATGATAAATATGATATGGTAATCATATTAGATATGAATAACATGATATATACATAACATGCAAAGTAATGATATGATATAAGCATAACATATAAGAGATGATACAACATAAGCATGACATATGAGAAATGACATAGCAGATGTATGACATGATACAAGCATGACATGTGAAAGATGACATGACATAGGTATGATATATAAGAATGATATGGCATGAGCATGACATGTAAGAATGACATGCCATATGCATTACATATGAGAAATGACATGGCATAAGCATAATATATCAAATAAATGACATGACATAGGCATGACATATGAAAGATGACATGACATAAGCATGATATGTGAAAAAATGACAAGACATAGGCATGACATGTGAAAATGACATGACATAGGTATGAAATATGAGTGATGACATCACACAAGCATGACATGGTATAACATACATCGTAGCAAATGTAAAATATATCATGGTATATATTAAGATGAGCAAAGATGTACTAATAAAAATAAATAATGGCCTAGAGAAAGGAATTAAGAGTGATAATGGATACATGATAAAAAAAGCTAATCATACATGCTAAAAGGAAAATTAATAAAATAGAAGCCTATTCTATTACAAAGGATCTTCAATGATACAAAAATTTGAGATGTTGAGCAATATCTCCTCCACTCAAGAAAATGACCTAAGGTGGCATGAGCAAAAATGCAAACAAGCAAGCAATATTATGTAATAAATAGAAATATGGGACATGATTGACCAATTTGATATCATATGAAAGCATGAATCAAGGGTCAAAGTGCAGCAAATGTAATAGCAACAATCTTTTAAACTAATACTAATGATGTAACTTGTAAATTAGCAATTATCTTTCGGTTAAGTGCATTTACTACCAGATTAGCTTTCCCTAAGTGATAATCAATCAAACAATCATAGTCTTTGATCAATTTTATCCAATGCCTTTGTCTTAGATTCAAATCTTTTTATGTGCCTAAATATTTTAGACTTTTGTGATTTGTATATATGTAGCATTTTTCTCCATATAAATAGTATCACCAAATCTTCGATGTAAATACTATAGCTGCTATCTCTAACTCATATGTTGGATAATTTCTCTCATGTGATTTTAATTGTCTGAAATCATATGCTATCACCTTTAAATATTACATCAGTACATAACCTAACCCATTCAGAGATGCATCATTATATATCACATAGTCTTTACTTGGAGTAGGCAAGATTAACACTAGAGCTTGGGTTAAACACTCTTTCGATCAATCAAAACTCTTCTAACATTTATCCATCCATTCAAAAGGAATTTGAAGTAGTTGGGTAAGGGGAATGGTGATCATGGAGAATCCTTTGATAAAAATCATATATAATATCCATCCAGACCCTTAAAACTATAGACTTTGCTTACATTCTTTGATGGTTGCCAGTTAGTAACTGCTTCAATTTTACTAGGATCAACTCTAATACCATCTGCTAGTATCATATGCCCTAGAAATGACACATGTTCAAGCTAAAGATCACATTTACATAGCTTACCATATAGTTATTTCTTCTGTAATATCTATAATATATCATGAAGATGTAAGTCATGTTCTTCTCTATCTCGTAAGTACGTCAAAATATCATCAATAAATACAACCATAAACTAGTCTAAATGCTGCTTGAACATGGTATTCATCAATGCTATAAATGATGTTAGTGCATTAGTCAGCCCAAATAGCATCATTAAGAACTCATAATGGTCATATCGTGTCTGAAATGCAATTTTTTCTATGCTATTATCCTTCATCCAGAGCTGATAATATCGAGATTGTAAGTCTATCTTTAAAAATACTATGGCATCTTTCAACTGACTTTATTCAGCTTTCTGTAGTCTATACATAATTGTAACGTACCATCTTTCTTTTTCACAAATAGTATTAGTGCTCCCATTGGTGATACATTTGGTCTAATGAACCCTGTATCTATTAGCTCTTGCAACTGAGTCTTCAACTCTTTCAATTCTATCGATGCCATTCGATAAGGTGTAATTGATATAAGCTCTATACCTAGTATTATCTTAATCTCAAACTCTACTTCTCTAACTAGTGGTAACCCTGGTAATTCTTCTAGAAAAAAATCATAAATTGTCGGTATCTCACTAAGCTTCAGTCCTTCTAATTGAGTATTTGTTACATGTGCTAGAAATACTGCACAACCCTATATCAACAATTTATTAGTAGTAGTTGTTGAAATGATTATAGTCATTGTTGGTGGTTTACAACCATGTATCTTGATTCTAGCATAAATAGGATCTTTGAACACCACTATCTTCAATTTACAATCAACCACTACTTGATATTTCAATAACTAGTCCATCCTTAATATCATATCATATTCTTTAAATGGGATTTTGATCACGTCAAATAAAAATGTATATTCAATGGGAAATCTTTATATATCTACTTAATAATGACATCTTATTCTAGTGGATTAGACACCATAATATCATATCCCAAATTTTCACATTTTAAATCAGATATGCAAGAAAGTTCAACATTAGATATGAATGAGATGATCCAGGGTAAAATAAAATCAATGCTTCATGATCAAGGATTAGGAAATTACCAACTATTGCATGTGCAGCTGGTGCATCCTCTTATTGGCACATAGTGAAACTCTAACCAGAATTCCATGGGCAAAGCTCTGATTAACTGAACCCTGATTGCTGCCTTTACCCATTTCCACTTTACTCTTACCTTTGCCTCTACCTCTATCGCTAGACTGAAACTAAAAAAGTAGGTCTAATGAATGTATTATGTCTATAACTGCTTCCCTTTGCTATAGTATATAAAAGTATAACTCCATGTACAATCTCTAGCAAAGTGGCCTAAACCCCTATATTGGTAACATACTCTGGTTCCTACTCTGCAAACTCCATAATGATATATATTACAAGTAGTACATTATTTAAATCCCAAGTCACCTCATCCCTATGATTGACTCAACTATGGTTGTCTACATATTGGTGGTTTATAACTCATCTATATGGGCATGAAACTTCCCTCTCTTATTGAAATTAGTAGACGAACTAGCACTCTTTACCCATTTTCTTATCTACTTAGCTCCACCTTCTTCCTCTTCATTAATAGTGCTCTCTTACCCAAGTGCATTAGCCATTAAATTAGAGAAATCATCATAATTAAATTCTTGTATTAATGCCCAAATTTGGGGTTTCAATCCCTGCTTAAATTGTTTACATCTCTCCCTGCCAGTAGTAAGTATGCTAGTAGCATAATAAGCTAATCATGTAAACTCCCTCTCATACTTTATTATTGTCATATTTCCATGTATTAGGCTAGGAACTCTTGTAATTTCTGATCAGTAAAGGAATGTATTTCTATTATCATATTAGTGGCTCTATCAAGCTATTAGGCACCATCTTCCACCACTCGTATGAATCATCCTAAAGTAGTGAAATGGCATACTCAAATTTGATATGATCTATACTATCTAGCTTCCTTAGTACCTGTTTACTCTGCTCTAACCATATCTCAACAATGTAAGGATCTGTAGTGCTAGAAAAATCAATTGCCCTATACGATCTCAATTTCTTAAAATCTTTTGGAGATGTCACTCTCTCAACTATTTATGGTTGCACCTCTAAGACTAGAGTCTTCTAACCCTGTAGCATTTATAAAAGATTAGCTATCTGTGTAGTTATTCGATTGATCATGGATGATGTTATCTATTCTATAGAAGGCACCCTCTCAATTGGCTCAGCTTGCTTTATAGGTATCTATCTAACCTCAACTTTATTACCAGCCTCAGACGTACCTTCTTACGAATCATGATTACCTTTGCCTTCACCCTAAATTATCATAGCCCTATCGGTCATTTCTACTAACTTTGTAATAAAATTTAGTAAGATCATATCAATCAATATCAAGATTATAACATGATTCTTTACTATGCAAGATATCATTTATAAGTAGCAAAATCAAAATATCGTACAATTTTCAAATTTAATATCATGAGATAACTATAGCTCTGATACCACTATAACATGTCATACCCGACCAATGAAACATGCTCTTATAGGGTGATTAATAAAAAATATTTAATTAGAAATTCATTAATCGCTCTATAAAGGATCTGTGAAATTTTATTTTATAATGATGGAATGCATATGATCTATTTTTGTAACTATTTATTATATAACCTATGGCTTCATCATCACCTATCATATAGAATATTCATATAATAAATATGATATGTCATTTATCCATCTCTTATATATAAATATTATCTATATTATTTAGATAAGCCATATTAGATATTTATAGCATCTCTGCTAAATTTACAAGCATAAAATATTTTACTACCTATAATTATACAATGATAATTGCACCAATGAAAACATCTCTTAGGAATATGTTATATTATTAAAAATATATTCTGAGGGTCGTACACGGCTCGGAGTATCCTGATTGTCCTGATGCTTTATTGATTCGATTGCCCTTCTAAACTACTTTAGCTTGCATTCATCAAATGACAAACACTGAATATAAAACTCAGTGGTGACCAATAATGATTATGCTATAAAAAAGTCCAATGTTTTGTTATAATGTAATATAAATTATAAATAAATCAATTAAGGAAGTTCATATCAATTCATCATAATAAATATAGCAATAAATAAAATCATCAATATTCCATTATTATAGTAATAACAAGTAATAATTTATGTAGTTGTTTCTATAAAATATTCAACCTTACTGCGAATCAATCATAATATTACTTTGTTAATCAGTATAATAGCAATAATATGTTTAATGTCAATAAATACAAATTTTGAGTTGCATTTCTCATTTCTTGTAATAATGCTATGCAATATGATCATGAATGCAATGATGTGTTGCATTCCTTTGTTCTCTATCATTTCATCGTTCCTTTGTGAATTCACCTTTTTTTTTATGAATTCATCACTTTCCTGTAATCACAGCAATCTCTATCTTTGATTATGCATAATCTATATTAAACATATTTTCAATGATTTATTTTTTTCAAGTACCTTTGTATTCTTTGTCTCTATATTTCTCTATCATGTAATTATTCAATATATAGATATACTAGCACCTCCCTTATATCCCCTTTTATATATATTTTATACATGTTTGTATGTATGTATGTATATATAAATATATATATATATAAATATGCCTCCCTTATTTCTCTAAAATGTCATGCTAATGATTTATGATGCATGAATTTATTGCATTTGTGTTTACATAAAATTGGTATAACCGTAAATCATTAACATCTCAAATACATCAACATATTGCACATTCAACATTAAATAATAATAATCAAATATTCATAACATTATGCGTTACAAAGCTTGAATCATCAAGCTTTTTAGTTTACCTGTGATTTTCATTTATAATATAGTTATTATTAAGCACAAACCTATCTTTGCTTTGCCTTTGTCTAACTAAGAAATAAGGGTAGCAATTCTCCTATTTTCCTTGCCTATTATAGAAAGATATTCTAAATCATAAGTTATCTTAACCCGTTAAACATTTACCTACACATATAATAAGTAGACATTCTTGAATAAATATTTAATTTCTATTAGCTTTAGCTCCATTATTTCCTTAGTACTATACGCTTAATACATTAATTTTTTTTATTTAATTAGGTACCTTTTATCCAATTTAATTATTGAGTAATAATAAATTCATTTAAAAGAAATCTATGTATATACATTTATCAAATTCATAGTCATAACATAGAAATGAACATTGCATTGTATAATCTAAATGTAAGTTTAATGGATGTATGATATACTCTTAGTTTACTTGACAAGGGTTCTTTAATCTTTTGTGCAAGGTTAAACACTCATGTTTGCGTGTGGAGTTTAAAGAAATTTTAATTATCTCTCACTCCCTTATCCTCTCTGATCACATGTTTTTTTGTTGCTTTTTCATGATCATTTCATATGTGTTTTAAGTGTTTTGTTTTAGTTTTCTTTAAGATTTACTAAGTATTTTGTATATTTTCGTTATTTTACTAATTTTATTGGTGAGAAGTCCCAAAATATTGTTTTGAGGACAATTTAAGAGAATTTACAGGAAAAATAGGCAAAATTGGCTAAGTAAGGAAGAATAGTGTTCAAAGCAAGATGCACGACTCGTGAAGCCTGTCACGAGTCGTTACAGAAGAAGTCCCTAAAAGAAGAATGCATTGCTCGACTCGAGAAAGTCAGTATGAGTCGTTACAGAAGAGAGAAAGAGAAAGCAAAGGCAAAAGATGAAGTGCACGACTCGTAACAAAGAGCACGAGTCATTACAGAAGAATTTATATTTTGAAATCATAAAGTACACGACTCGTGAAGCCTGTTACGAGTCGTTACAGAAAGATCTAAAGAAGAAGTGAAGGAAGCGCTTGACTCGTGATGTCAAGCACGAGTCGTGACAGAAGGTTTTATCAAAGGAAATCACTCGTACCTAAAGGGGCATGACTCGTGAATAGAAATGGCACTCGCACAAGCAAGCATACGAGTCGTGACACTCATACCGCTTGGGAAGAGACATGATTCTTCATCAACGGATCTACCTTTTTAGTCAAACAACACAATGTTTAGGAAAGGTATTTCATTTTCATATTTCGTATTATAAATAGGTCTTTAGGATCAACGTAAAAAACATAGTGGATTAATAGAGGAGTGCTAAAGAATCAAAATGTAATGCATGGCCTCCTTCTATTTCCCTATCAACATAGTTTATTTTATTGTTTTATTTTATTTCTTAATGCAATTGTCTTTTACTTTATATTTGTTCTTTACTTTTATTGCTTTTATTATTTGCTTTCATTTACTTTTATTGTTTTATTCTTTACTTTACTTAACTTTTATTTTTTTGATTCATTAAGTCACAATTAACATAATTAAAGTATGAATATATGTTTGAACTTTCTTGATTACATGAAGTACTTATTTTATCTTTACATACTTGATTACCATGTTTGGATCCTAAATTACTATTATCAAGTGAGAATTAGTAATAGTAGTGGAAGATTCATGTTAATCACTCTAGTTAAAGGATTATTGGAATCTACTTCTTGAGAATGCTAGTCATGACATATGTTTCTTATTGCTT
>CANYBF010830532.1:0-19730 GCA_948192965.1 Dalechampia spathulata
ACCGTACGCCCTTCTGGTACGCCCGTACGCACTCGAGGCTCTCAACTCTCTGCTCCCTCTCGTCTCGTACGGCCGGACAGCCAGCCCGTACGACCCCTAAGAAAACCGGTACGCCCGTACGGTATCCCGTACGCCCATACCACATGCCTAAAATCAGGACATGCCTCATTTAAGTCCCTAACTCCTCCAAAACCTGTAAAATACACTTCTAAACCAATCCTAACACATCAAACTCACTGTTCCTCATTCAACCGAGAAGACACACTTCCCAATAAGGCAACAGTGTCACAAAATACCATCACAAGTACAAGCATACACACATACATACATGTATACACATCAGCAAAGCATAACAAATCGCATACGCATACATACCTCTACCCGTATCCTAGCGTACAAACTACTAGGGTCGAAACTACGGGTGTAACACAATAGGTGTTTTGTTATTGGAGTATGGGATAGTTATTTGGACGTGAGAGGCAATAGTTGTTTTTTTAGTAGAGGTGCAATTAATTGGAAAATTATGAGGGAATAAAAGTGAAGAAAGGAGAAAAAAGATGGATAACAACATTTTTCCAAAATCAGCCCGAGACCAAAAAAACAAACTCCTCTAAATGTCCCAAAGCCATATTGCATTCTTCTTAGATTTTTCATATTTCTTCTTTTGTTAAGAGCCAATTCCTATGGATCTCAACACAAACTTTTATTATTCTTATCTCCTAACATCAATTTCTTTCTAGTTTCACAATCATTACTATTTCATTTTCTTTATTTCTTCTTTTGTTATGAACTAAGTTCTAATGAATATCAATGCAAATGTTCATGATTTTTATTTTCCAGCATTAATTTCCTTCTAGTTAGTAATATTTCTTTTTATCAACTTAACTTCCTAAAACCTTCTCCAATTATATTATCAAATTCTTAAAGCTTCCATTTGAGGTATTTATCACGATCAAGCAAATTATCCCATGGAGCTTGAGGACTCGCAATCGCCTAGCGCATTTATTAAGGCTCAACCTCTGGCATGTCCACAATACATGTTTTTTCCAATTTTAAGCTAAACAATTTTTGGTGCGTCCAGTGAGACCCGCATGAACATCATGCCACCCAAAACTCATTCTACTTTAGGCAAAGATATTGTTGAATTTAAGGATTCGGAGGAAGTCCTTACAGTTGTAGGACTCGATGAAATTGTTCCGACCATCGAAGAACAGTTCCCAGGAAGACTTCACACAGAAACCTTATGGGCACCGGTAGAGTCACAAGAGAGTGAGCCAGCAAGGATTGGTGTTGTTGGTGAGAAAGTTGATTCTGATGATTTCGTGACTAGGTTACAGAAGTCTATAAATGATTTTATGAATAAAGGCTTGGCTAGCGTGGCTACCTTTTTGGGCAAACTTATCATCCAAGGGTTAGCAAAAATGAATGCTAGGGTAAGCAATTTGCAAAATGAGGTTCAACCTGCCAAGGTAATGGACACTTTGTGTTCAAACATGAATAAGGTGGTAAAGAAATTAAACATCCCTCAATCTCCTATGTCAATTCAAGAGGTGACTCAAACCCCATTCAGGTAGAATTTTGGTGGAAAGCTCAGGGGGCAGGGAGTTATTCATCCAAATCAAGATTTGGGTGAGTCTTCAAAAGCGCCCATAGAAGACAGATACCAACCTCTTCATAGGAGGGATGATGGAAACAGGACTCCGCAGGCCCAAACGAATGGGAGGCTACATGTTTTACCTCATCAGTTTCTCGCTACCACAAACCTACATTTGCAACCTGAGCAATATGATGCTGAGATACCTATGGGTAGAGGCTCAGAGGGTAATTTATAGGGTTTGAATAGGCCTGTGCCTTAAGTTTTTCACCCCATGTTATTCGAGAAGCTATTGATGTTGAAGCAGTTAGAGAAGTTATGCAAGAGCTATATGGGCCAGGTTTAAGACAGTTAGGCTGGCCAGAGTTCCACAAACCTTACCTAGATACCGTAGATGGAGACAATCTATACCTACAAGGCTATAGAATTCCTGATTTTGCATTGTTCTCTAGTGAAAATGTACAGTCCTCTGTTGAAAGTGTGGCCCGATTCACCATCTAATGCGGGGAATTGGCAAACTATATTAATTTTGATTTTTTTAAGTTACGTTTGTTCTCGAATTCCTTGATAAGAGTGGAATTTACTTGGTTCAAACCTGGTAGGATTTGAAGAGGCGATTCCACACTTAGTTTTTTAGAGCTAAACCGGAGGTGTGCATGGTCGAGTTATCCAGGGTCAGTCAGAGAGTTGGCAAGAATATTGATTCATTCATTACAAGGTTTAAGAAAATGTGAAACCGTTGTAAGGTGTTCCTACCTAAGGGAGAGTTCATAAAGATGGCCCAGCGAGGATTGGACATCGAACTTAGGAAGAAGTTTCAAGGTATGGAGTTCAAAGATTTTTATGAACTGACTACAAAAGTTTTGGAGTATAAAGACTTGTTAAGGGAAGAGAATCAGAGGAATAAAGCAAGTATAGGCTCATATTTCTAGGAAATGGTAGACCCGGATGTGGTGGTTGCGGATCTTTCAAGTTCAAGGTTTTATATTTGCCCCTCTTTAGTGAAAAAGGTGCCAGAATTATGGAAAAAGCAAGCAGCAACTTTGTAGCAGCCGTAGTACATCTTTGAAATCACTAAGATAAAGGAGATTTTTGATTTCCTATTGAAAGAGGGCATGATTAAATTTCCATCTGATCATAAGTTGCCAACTGCAGAAGAACAAAAGGGTAAAGACTACTGCAAATTTCACAACTCATGGATGCATAGTACTAATGCTTGCTGGACATTCAAAAACTTGGTCCAGGATAGGATTAATAAAGGAATTCTCAAATTCCTAGAGAAGACAGAAACTATATTGGTCGACGAGGATCCTTTCCCTCCATTACCCGTTGGAACCACCTCTTTTGATCTACGATCTATGTTAAGTGGGGGCAGGCGTGGGGACAGGGATGCAATCAGGTGTCTAGAAGATTCACAGCAGGTAGGAGAATCTATATGGAGTTAGACTCTACAAAAGTTGAGGTGAAGCATAATAGTGATAGCAAAGATGAGGCAAGCCCTAGCAGAATCAGTGTCTAGCAACGACTAAGAACTCCTTGGAATGTATGGAAAAGAGGAGGTGTAGATTCAGCTTTGAAATAGCTAGCAGTAAGAAGAACGAAGGACCAATAGTACTAGCCTAGATTTATGACACCCTCGATGGTCTCTGCAGGTCACCAATAGCATGTCTTAAGCCATAAGAAGTTTCCGTTATCTTTTACCAGGACACAAAAGTAAAAGCAACAAAGGAAAAGAATTGTAGAGAGAAGGAGTGCACAGATAAAGAGTGCATCCACTAATAAGCCAAAATTCAATAGGTCAACTAATGAGGATAAGATTGTAAAAGAAGAAGATTTTGTTGATATACAGACTCAGGAAGATGATAGATCATTCACAGTGGGAGGTATTCCTATCTCTTTTAACTTAACTAATATAATTACACTACCATATAAGTTTATGTAGAGGATACAGAACGGAGAAAAGGAAGAAGCTCTTAAGTTTTCCAAAGTGAATATAGATACAGCAGAGCCTTATACAGGGATTTCAATTCAGGTGACCCATCCCCAAGAGCCTAAGAGGGTGGTATTCAAAAAACCAGGAATTGAAATGACAAAGCATATTAAGCCGCTCTATATTAGAGCAAACATGAATGGCCAACATGTATCTAGGGTTCTCATTGATAATGAGTCGGCTGTGAATATTATACCATCCATGATGATGCATCATCTTGGATGCATAGAAGAAGACTTGATTGAGATAAAGGTGCAGGTTTCATCTTTCAATGGAGAGGTGTCAAAGACATTAAGCATCTTACTGGTGGAGCTGACAGTAGGGTCTAGCACCTCTTTATCAACATTCTTTATCATAAATTCTAGTGTAAATTATCATGCATTGCTGGGGAGAGATTGGATTCATTCAAAATGGTGTGTTCTATCATCACTACATCAATTTTCACTACTATAGAAAGGGAATGATATGCAGGTAGTATGGGCTAATAACCAACCTTTTCAAGTGAATTCTAATACAATAGATGCTTAGTTCTACGAGCCTTATTATGGGCCAATCAAGTTCTATGGCAGGAAGAAGAATGGTGGACCAAGGTTTGTTTACCTGTTAATAGAGGATATAAGGGCTTTACAGAAGCAGTCACATGGACAGTTGACACCTATGGACATCACGCCTTACTAATTGATAAGCTAGAATATGACTGTAGAAGAGGTTGATGATTAAGCACTCCTCAAAAGAACTAGCCACAGCTGTAGTGGCTTCATGGAGATGAGAGGTGTAGCAATAGTTAGAATAGTTGGAAGAAGAAAATGAAGGAGTATTTGGGGCTGAAGTGATTTTTGAAGAAGAGTATGATGATATAGAAATTGAGGAGATGCAGATGGAAGACTTAAAGGAGGCCCTATACAAGTTCAAAGACGAGGGCTCAATGGTATTGGACTCATTGGAAGAGGTGAACTTAGGGTCATCAAACGACCCAAGAGTGACTTACATTAGCTCCACATTAGGCAACGAGCTGAAATAGAGAATTTTAGCTTTATTGAAGGAGTTTGAAGATTGTTTTACTTGGAGGTATGATGAGATGCCAGGTTTGAGCAGAGATGTCATTGAGTATAAACTGCTAATCAAATCGTAGTTTAAGCTATTTTAGCAGCCGGCTAGAAGGATATCCAAGGAAGTAGAGCTCAAAGTGAAGAAAGAGATCAAAAAGCTGCTTAAAGCCAAGTTTATATGGCCTACAAGGTATGAACAATGGCTTTCTAATATTGTCCCTGTTGTTAAGAAGAATGGAAAGCTATGTGTGTGCATTGATTTCAGGGACCTAAATTTGGCTACCCCCAAAGATGTATATGTAATGCCCGTAGCAGATGTGTTGATTGATGCCACTTCAAGGAATGAATTGCTATCTTTTCTAGATGGTTTTTCTAGCTACAACCAGATTATGATTGCAAATGAGGATACTCATAAGATGGCTTTCATATGTCAAGGCTCGATTAGGACTTTTGAATGGTTGGTGATGCCATTCGGTCTAAAAAATGTTAGAGCCATATATCAAAGGGTGATGAACACCATTTTCCATGATTTGATTGGAAAAACCCCATGAAGTATATATTGATGATATCGTGATCAAGTCTAAGAAGGCTGTGAAGCACGTGGAATATATGAGAGAGTATTCGAGAGGATGTAGATGTACAGTTTAAAGCTTAACCCGCTTAAATGTACTTTTAGAGTTTATGTAGGAAGTTTTCTTGGCTTTCTAGTTCACAGTAAAGGCATGGAGGTAGACAGGAATAAAGCTAAGGTAATCAAGGAAGCTCATCACCCACTAATAAAAACTAGTTGCAGAGGTTTCTATCGAAACTCATCGGGTGAACGAAGGAGTTCTCAGATCTCCTGAAGTTGAAAGAGACACAGGAATTCAAATGGGAGGAGAAGCAATAGCTTGCTTTTAATAAAATAAAAGAGTATCTTTCCAATCCTCCCATCATGGTACCTCTAAGGTTGGGTATACCACTCAAGTTGTATATTTCTACCATAAATGAATCTGTGGGTTATCTTTTAGCATAGGATAATTCCATGGGTCATGAGCAGGCCATTTATTATCTTAGCAAGATTTTGACATTGCATGAAAGGAAGTATTCATAAATTGAAAGATTGTGCCTGGCCTTATTTTTTGCATGCACCAAGCTACACCATTATCTGATTAACAGTCGAGTGTATGTAATCTCTCCTACAAATTTGATCAAATATATGCTGAACAGGCCACTTATAACTGGTCGAGTGGAGAAATGATGTTTGGCGTTGGCAGAGTCCACTCTCATTTATTATCCTCAGAAGTCAGTGAAAGGACAAGCGTTAGTAGACTTTTTGGCATATCACCCTTCTTTGGAGGCACAAAAGGACTCATATAAGCTCCCTATTTTCCATGCCCAAAAACAGCCTTGGGAGTTGAAGTTTGATGGCTCTAGTACAGAGAATAGTGTAGGAGCTGGTGTGATCATTACTTCAACAAGAGGAATTAAGACGGCCTTATCTTTCAACTTGGAGTTTAGTTGCACTAACAACCAAGCTGAGTACAAAGCTCTGGTTATTGGGTTGGAGATTTTGCAAGAATTGGGAGCCAAGGAAGTTTTAATTGTTGGGGACTCCCAACTAGTATTGAAATAACTTTCAGGGGAATATAAGTGTAATAGCCTGTCACTGACATCTTATTTCACTGCAGTCATGCAGTTGCTAGACTAATTCAAGGAAGTTTCATTTATGCATGTTTCGAGAGAAGTGAATTAGGAAGTAGATGAGTTAGCACAACTGGCTTCTAGATTAAGGATGTCAGAAGAGTTTACGCATCAGCTTATTATGGTGGAGAAGAGATCTTACTTGTCTATTATGAAACGGGGAATCCAGGTGGATAGTCTAAGTGTTGACTCCAACTTAGCCAAGGATTGGAGAGCTAAGTTTACAAAGTATATTACCAATCCTTGGAAGAAGTTTCCATATAAAATGAAGGTACAAGCCCTGAATTATGTCTTGCTCGAAGGAGAGTTGTACCAAAAGGGATTTGATGGCTTGCTGTTAAGATGCTTAGCCTTTCCCGAAGCCGTAGAAGTTATGAAGTAGGTGCATGAGGGTATCTATGGAACCCATCAAGCAGGAGTGAAGATGCATTGGCTGATCAAAAGACATGGTTACTTCTGGCCAATAATTTTGAAGGATTGCATTTCCTACACCAAAGGTTGTACTCAATTCTAGAAGTATGGAAGCATTTAGAAAGTCTTGGCTGATGAATCGTACTCGATTATGAAGCCATGGCCTTTCTAAGGATGGGTGATCAATCTAATCGATAAAATTCATCATACTTCTTTTAAAGGCCATTCATTTATTATTGTTGCTACTAATGATTTCAGTAAGTGGGCGGAGGCTATGCCGATGAAGAAGGTGGAACAAAAAGATGTGATCCAGTTCATAAAGGAAAATTTAATTCATCAGTTTGGGATTCCATAAACTATCACCATAGATGAAGGAACGATGTTTACTGGGGGAGAAATAAGGGATTTTGTAGAAGATTATGGAATCAAGTTGATTAACTCAACTCCCCACTCTACTCAAGCTAACAGACAAGCTAAAGCTTCTAATAAAATTCTGATTGGGATTTTGGAGAAGATGTTGGAAGAGAACCTGAGAGATTGGTATAGGATTTTATCGAAAACATTATGGGCATATCGTACATCAAAGAGGAGTGCCACTAGTATTACTCCTTGTGCTCTAGCATATGGCCATGATGTTGTATTACCTTTAGAAGTTATGGTGCCTTCATTAAGGGTGGCCAAACAAAATGGGTTGAGTTTTGCCAAATATTCAGAAGCCATGCTGATGGAAGTGATAGGCACAAATGAGGTAAGAATTCAAGCCTATAATAGTATGATTGCCTAAAAGAAAAAGATTGCCCAAAGTTATGATAAGAGGGTTAAAAAGAAGAAGTTCATAGAGGGCGAGTTAGTAATGAAGATTATTCTACCATTAGGGGTGAAAGATCAAGAGTATGGTAAATGGTCCCCTAATTGGGAAGGAACCTTCAAAGTTCATCGAGTCCTGGAGGGGAATGCGTATTGTCTTGCTAGTTTAAAAGGCATCACATACAAAAGATACATTAAAGGGAAATATTTGAAAAAATATTACCTTACTTTATGGGAACTTATGCAAAAAAATTCAGAGAAAGAAAGAATGAGCCAATACATAGTTTTAGGGTAGTTATAGCTTTCCTTTATAATATCTTTATGTCTTTGTAAGTACTTTGAAAGGTAGGCCTAAGGGCCACTTTTGTTAAATATTATGAATGACGTTGGCTTTTAAGCCACTTTATGGGATTTATCTATGTTTCGTTAGGATAATAGCTTAAACAATCACTTGGAGGGTATACCTAAGTGATATAAGGTATATTTATTCAAGGTTGATCGTATATTAGTTTTCAACAATAATGGGAGGATTCTAATTGTCATGTTCTCGCCATACAAAATGCTAGTCCGGATCGTTAGTGGAATTGCAATATAGATTGGAGTCAATTAGTGAAATTCATCTGTAGAAAACTGGCATGATCAAGTATACTCAAGTATATAAGACATAGCATCATCCATGCAAAAAAAGGCATAAATCAAAGCAAAGGAAAATTCAATCATACAATAAAGCAAATGATAAGTCCAAAAGTTCAAGTCTACTAAAATAAAGAAGAGAGAGAACTGGGCTAGGCAGAAATCCTATGGACCAGAGTTGTAATCAGCCTTCAATTGCCTCCATCTGGCTCTAGTGGTGGCTATGTCGACATTAATTCGCTCTCGCTCTTGATGAAGTAATGCTACTGATTTGGCACTATCTTACAAGAAGCTCTTAAAGGAGTGTATAAGCTCTCTGGTTTGCTCGCACTTAGCCTTTGAGATGAGGCCTATAGAGATTAACCCTTGCTGGTGTGTCTTGAGGTAGTAAATTTGGCTTTGGAGCTCCTTGATTTTTTATCAGTCTCCTCAATCTCTTTAGTAGATGCCTCAAACTGTTAGGCTTGTTCATGCTACTTGGCTACAATTTCCTTATATTCTGGTGTTAAGCTTGATAGATTTGTAGCTTGTCAGTCAGCTATTGATCAGAATGACTTTTATCTGCTTATTTCTGAAAGAGATTTATAGCCTATGATCAAAGCACCTTCAGACGATCCCAAGCAGTAGTGCCACCAACAGCTGTAATAAGATAAGAAAAAGCTTATAAAAGGCCATGTCACTGGTTCTTGCTCAGTAAGATGATATCCAAAGAAAGCACTATTGAAAGTATGATTCAAGCCTCATCCACATCGGCTTGGCTTAGAATGGGGGCCTCCTTTATGATAGCTAACGGTAATTTAATCAAGAAATCAAACTGTAAGGCCTCAATAGAAGTCATCATTAGGTGAGAAAAAATGTAAGACATGCTTGAAAACTGTGAGGTTGTACTGATGTATTCATGAAATTCATACTATGAAATAATCGGGCCTCATCTGCATAACTAGCTCCTTTTGTAAAGTGAAAAGAAAAGGTTAGTAACAAATAAAGAGAACACAATAAAGAATTAAAACTTACCACTGATCTCTTAAAGCTCCTCGCCATTGGACTCCATCAACTCCTCCTCACTCGAAACACTCTCTAATACCTCAATGAGGGTGTTCTCACTTTTGTCTTGATGCAGAGGCCTAGATAGTAAAGGGATACAATTAGATTGGTGAGAAGGAAGTACGGTAGGTTTAGATATCATCCTCAATTTTTGTTACGAGGGGGTGCTCGAAATGGCTATTGGCCTTTTCCCTTTGAAACCTACATCAAGTTAAAAGGTAGTTTTAAAAGGTGTAAATATGAATTTAACCAAGATTGTAATTAAAGAGACCTAGAGATCACCTGATTCAGAAGGAGGAGAGTGTATGAAAATTGGAGTAGTCCCTTTATCCCACCATTCTTAGAAAGCCTGAATAGTTTTCTTCTCTACAGGGAAGATGCAACTCTGTAAAGGTTGAAGGTTAAGAGTCAAAATCTTGAAGCTCTCCTTACTAACTTCCCTGTCAAGTAAAAGTAAATGGTTGATAGTGGGGATCGTTTATTCCAGCCCAAATTGCCTACTCCATAAGCAGGGGAGATACAAAGAGAGGGCCTCGTATGATGTACTCGGATGATAAGAGAATGCATTGGCAGCTCTAGTAAGCAATATTTGATTCCTGGTAAATGAGAGGATGAGTCTCTAGCTAAGGTTGAGGAAGAGATCCATTTCATCAGAAAAAGTGGTTAGCCAATATGAAGCTACTGGAGAACCCCTAAATACAGACAGCTGCTTCATCGTCCTTGTCTTGATGCTGTAAAAGAAAGGGAAGATCTATATAGATGGCATACTACGATGCTTTGCCATAAAGCACTGGTTGATAGAACTAGTTTGGAGGAAGCCTGAACCGCTAAGCACTAGAAAGTAAGCATGGGCCTATAACTATAAGAACCATACATAGCTAGAATAGAGGCAATCTGGATTGGAGGTACACTTCTTCAAGTTTTGATATAAAGCCCCTAGGAAGATAGAACCCAATGCAAAATCAGCACCTGCAGGTAGTGCTCAAGCCAAGTCTAGATACTCGATGCTTGGCTTGCCACTAGTGGGGCAAAAGAGATACCTACAAGTACATAGTGTGTGAGTAAAAATAGAGTTAAGTGTAAATTAGAAGTACTCAATAAAAATGAATGAGAATGGGGTTTACCTGCAGAGTAGAATCCATAAAAAGTAAGTGTGCTCCTCAATTTATAGAGGAAGATGCTTCGAAGATCAGGATTTAATCATTGAAGTGTAAAAGGTATCTTTTGTAGACTTCACAACTATGGTCGGCATGTCAAGAGCAGATGAGTCAATCAGGGCAAAACACTTATCTCCCAAGCAAGTCAGGATGGTGATCATCAGTACGTCTTTCAAAATAATAAGCGCGTATCCAAAAAAAAAATTAATAGTAAGCCGACGGGTGTCTATAGTAGGATCCTTGACACGATAGGAGAGAGTCAAGAAGTCATCTCCAATCATAGAATAGTAATTTTTTCACAGTCAGGAATAACATATAATTTAAGTTGAAAGGAGTCGGCTAGAAAGGTACTTACAAGAAGATAATGCTGGATGGAGGCAATAGATATAGCAAAGGGAAATCTGCAAGTAATTGATACCTTAGGCTCTGTGCGAGATAAAATTTCATGGTTAGTTATCTTCCATACTAAAATAGAAAGAATGTAACAAAATGTTGTACTGTACCTCAAGAGTGCCTCCCTGTTGAAGATTCATGGGGGAAGATATTGCTATGAGATTCTTATTGAGGGTTTTTACACCTGATATCAATGCCATGATATGGTCAGTTTATTTATCTGGTTAAAGTGAGATTAGAAAATCAGTAGTATGGAGATTGGTTAGTGTTCAATAAGGCCTGTTTCGAGGTGGTAATAGTAACAGGTGGAGTAAAACAAGCATGTACACAAGTAGTCACAAGATTAAGGTTTCGCATGAACATGATACGCATGTTTATCTCCCTCCGAATTGCCAATTGATAATTAAATAATGTGTAGTTCTTCATGAAGTGATGGTGAGTTTAGTCGTTGGTGACTACTTATCCTAAGGTTGAGATTCCTGGGTCTTTCCATTCTTGATGAGGGGAAGATGGTTAAAACATATAGAACAACCAGCAAGTACAATAGACAATCTATTCATCAGTACATAAACAGAAACAAGTAAAGACCATAAGGGCATTCCACGGGGATGATTAATACAAAAATTGACACATCTATAAGAGGCTTGATCCTAGTGCAAGTGGCAATAAGCCAAGGGTCGAAGCATGAGGACACCATCAAGCAAGTAAATAAAGTGTTACATGCGGTGATTCAACGCACCCAATGTATAAAATTGGGAAACTAGATAAAAAGCCATCAAAAGGATAAGTGATAAAGGCAAATGGGTTTTAGACATCTAATTTAAAGTAGTAAGTTCAAGGATAAAAGAACATTCAGTAGGCATGTACATTATCCGAAAGTTGCAATCTCAAGTATGGAGTCATGAGGCATTGTGGAATGATCAAAGCTAAGGAATAAATTATAATCAATCCAACATTCAAAGGATATGTGAAACGCTCATACTTGCATTTATAAAAGTTGGAATTGGTACTCACATGTATACGCTACTTGATTAAGAGGAAGGAAAGACTGCAATTGCAATTGGGGCCTTTGATTTCTTCACTTGGATTGGAGAACGATTCTACACCAAGGAGGCGAGAAAGAAAGAAAACTCGACATTCAAATCCATATGAATTATTTCTTTGATCAAACCACTCATATGCGGGGGGCAATTGTTAAGGGCTAATATATTTTTCAGCTGTTTTAGAATTAATTGAGTTAAATTGGCTAGGTTAATTTAATTAATTAGCTTGATTAATTAATTAAATAGCTGGATATTTAATTGGCTAAGAAACCTCAGCTAAATTAATTAGTTAGTTGATTAAGTGGTTTTATTTGATTAATTATTAGTTAATTGGGAGATAGAATAGAGCATTGGATGGTTACTTGGATGTGAAGGGCAGCAAGTGTTTTATTAGTGGAGCATAGGACAATTATTTGGACGTGAGAGGCATCAATTGTTTTGTTAGTGGAGGTGTAGTTAATTGGAAAATTATAAGGGAATAAAAGTGAAGAAAGGAGAAAAAAGATGGACAACAACATTTTTCCAAAATCAGCCTGAGAGCAAAAAAACAAATTCCTCTGAATGTCCCAAAACCATATTGCATTCTTCTTAGATTTTTCATATTTCTTCTTTTGCTAAGAGCCAATTCCCATGGATCTCATTGTAAACTTTTATTATTCTTTATCTTCTAACATCAATTTCTTTCTAATTTCACAATCATTACTATTTTATTTTCTTTATTCTTCTTTATTTCTTCTTTTGTTATGAACTAAATTCTAATGAATATCAATGCAAATGTTCACGATTTTTATTTTCCAGCATTAATTTCCTTCTAGTTAGTAATTTTTCTTTTTATTAACTTAATTTCCTAAAGCCTTCTCCAATTATATTATCAAATTCTCAAAGCTTCCATTCAAGGTATTTATCACGATCAAGCACATTGTCCTAAGGAGCTTGAGGACTCGTAATCATCTAGCGGCACATCAGCAACATACGCTTTTTCCAATTTCGAGCCAAACATTCTATTTAATTTCTTTTCTGATAAATATAAATAAATAAATATATATCACAACATAAAGTATATATGATATATATTTGTGATATATATGATATATATCTATTTATCAATATATATTTATTTATCATATATATAATATAATATGATATATTTATATACTATATTTTACATATGATATATGGTAGAAGAAGATTATCATTTCATATAATCATGATAATGAAAAAAAAAAAAGAAGAGTAGAAGTAAGACATGAAGAAAAAAGAAATAAAAGCATGAAAGAGAATAAGAGAAATGAAGATTTAAAAAATAGATATTTTTTTAAAAAATAAAGAGAATAAAATATAAAGTTAAAGATAAAAAATAATTTAATAAAAAAATTAATGAATATTTTAACTAAAAATTAAACTCATATGAAATAAAAATAAAATTTTAAAAAATAACAAATATTATAATTTTTCATTTGCTAATCACTGACGGGCTCGAGCCCAGATGGCATGGATGTCTCCTTTACTTGCTTTTTTATATTTATCCTCTCCTTTTTTTTTTCCTCACTTTAATCTATTTTCTTGTATTCACTTATATCCATAATTTTTATATATAAAAACAATTAAAAATCTTAATTATTATTTTTATTTATTCATAATCAAATAATATATAACATCAAAACAATCTAATCAATCAACTTCTCTATTTTTAAGCATTATTTTTAAAAAAACTAAATGTTAAAATTCCATATATTAATATATGTAGATATGTATAAGTGAAAATAAATAATGAATATATAATATATGTATAAGTGAAAAAAGTAAAATCTTATAAATATATTTAAGTCATATAATATTCAAAAATTAATAAATTAAATAAATATATATATAAGTAAAAATGAATAAAAAAGTGGGATAAAATTGATTTTTTGATAAGTAAAAAATGAATAAAAAATGGGATAAAATTGATTTTTTGATTTTTAATCATTATTTTTTAAAAAAATATTTAAATATCAAAATTTTATTTATATATGTGTGTATAAGTGAAAAATAAATAAATATATAATATATGTAAGTAAAAAATAAAATCTTATAGATATATTTAAGTGATAAAATATTTTTAAAAATTAATAAAGTAAATATATATATAAGTAATTTTTTAAAGTTATTATCCCTTAAATATATTTATAAGATTTTATTTTTTCACTTATATATATTATACGATTAAAAATTAAAAATTTGATTAATCAAATCATTTTTATATTATATATTAATTAACCATGACTAATTAAAAATAATAATGCTTAAGATTTTTGAATCATTTTCATGTAAACAAATATGAATACAAATGAATATAAAAAATAAATTAAATATATAATATATATGAGAGAAAATAAATAGTTTTGAATATTTTATCACTGAAATTTTTTACATATATATAAGATTATAATATTTAAATATGTTTTAAAAATAATTATTAAAAACAGAAATATCAATTTTATCCCACAATGCAATGTTTATTTTTTTCATTTTAATTGAAATTACCACTCTCGGTATTAAATTTTCAAATAAAATGGAAAATAAAAAATAAAAAAGGCACGCCATTTTGAAAAACTATTTTCAAAATCACATTATTTACATTATTTATTTATTTGGATAAAGCTCAGATCATTTGGCGTCTAAGATTCGTCGGTGGAGATTCAGGTAGAGTAGAGTTGCACCATTTTGTTCCTAATGGTAGATGACATGATGATTCGATCTATCCATCAGCAAACCAACCATTACATGATATTAAGTTGCTTAAATGATAAAATTGAAACAACGAAGGACTCAACTTGTTGAGCAACTTCCCAAGTTTCAAATGACACAAAATTCCTAATGAAATGTGATGATTTCAACCAAAGCTTAAAAATGTGAATATATCATAGAAGAAGAAGAAGGAATGAAAACTCTACCACATTCTGACGACTATTCATGGTAATGTTATTATTGGCACAGCTGCTCAACTGCTGTCACTATTTGTGCAGGTTGAACCACGGTCCACTCCTCCAATGTCCCAGCGTAGGGGGTTGGCACATCCTGCGATGACAAGCATACAATGGGGGCATCCAGGTAGTCATGGAAATTTTCAGTGATAGCTGCAGTCAAGCTAGCACCAATGCCACCGGTCCTCATGCATTCCTCAACAATCAGAACACGGTGTGTCTTCTTGACCGAGTTTCCAATTGTGTACAGATCAAATGGTTTCAATGATCTGATATCAATCACTTCAGGATCATATCCCTTGTTCACTAAAGTTTTGGCAGCCTGCATCACATGATATCTCATCCGAGAGTAGGTTAAAATGGTGACGTGTTCTCCAGGTCTAACCATCTCAGCTTCCTCAAGGTTACAAATGTAATCCTCATCAGGGATTCTCTCCTTGAGGTTATATAGCAGGACATGCTCAAATAGTATCACTGGGTTCTCACTTCGGATTGCAGCTTTCATCAAGCCCTTGGCATTGTAGGGGGTCGAGCATGCAACCATTTGGATCCCAGGAATTGACTGAAAATATGATTCAAGACGTTGCGAATGCTCTGCCCCTAGCTGCCTGCCAACTCCACCAGGTCCACGAATAACTATTGGTATTTTAAACTGGCCACCTGATGTGTAGTGAAGCATACCACAATTGTTTGAGATCTGATTGAAAGCTAGAAGGAGAAATCCCATGTTCATGCCCTCAACAACAGGCCTCAAGCCAGTCATGGCAGCTCCAACGCCCATACCAGTGAAGGAGTTCTCAGCAATAGGGGTGTCAAGAACTCTGAGATCCCCGAACTTTTCAGCCAAGCCTTTTGTCACCTTGTAAGAACCTCCATAATGACCCACATCTTCACCCATTACACAGACAGAGGGATCTCTGTCCATTTCTTCTTCCAAGCCTTCTCTTAGAGCCTCAAAAAGTAAAAGTTCATGCCTGACCATAAAATGCAAATTGCCTTGAGTACCTAAGGCAGGATGTAAAAACTGCGGAGCCCAAAAAAATAATGACGTGACTATCCTACAATCATATATCATATATACAAAAATATGTTAATAAACAAATACATGCCCCGTACTACAAATACATTGAACTGCTTGCACCAGTACTGCTGAATAGTAGTTCAACTTCAATTTGTAATTGCCTATGAAATAAATTTTCTTGATTAAATATACAAATAGAGTAATATCATGAACAGCAGGGCTCTATATTTCTATTTACTTGAATGAAAAGAAGAAGAAAGGTTCCTTTATTCATGCAAAGAATTATCTATATCGTTGAAGTAACCCAGAAAATACCACCAAGATACCAAAAATGAAGCTTATTATCAGCAGCAAGTATATTATTTGATATTTATTACATGAATAATATATAGCAAGTAACATGGAATTGTATCACGACTAACATGAAAATGACGAAAGAAGAAGAATGCTTAAGGAAAAATGCAAATGCAGGCGTGGCACCAAAAGAAAATGATACACACAAATGTTGTACTCGTTGCAGGATGCAAGCAAAAACAAGAAAAAGAAACAACGCAAACTTTATATCCGTGAAAATGTGACGCTTTTTAGCGCCGCCTATGAATGCAGCTTACAAAGTCCATATAATTGTGAATAACAGACCGAACTGTGAATACATATTGTAATAAGAGGACATCATGAAATGCGATAATAAGAATGAGAGGATAATTACCTATAATATGCTATCACTCACACGTATAGAAAAAGCAGGAATGCATTCAATATAAATAGAATAAAAGCATATAAATACCCGGGTTTAGATGCAGTTGAAGCTGTGGATGAACTATCAGGCTTTGTCTGCACAAAACCAGTAGTGGTAAACGAATTCAGTTACCAAAATACAAATACTCGATAATTCGAATGCATATAAGTAGGAAAAATGAAACGGGAGACAATATGGATAGATAGAGAGAACACGGAGAGAGTAGTTACAGCAACAGCATTGGCAATCAAGCGGGCAGGCCTGCGAGGTGTTGAATTAGGATTGAGGCTGAGATTGAGATTATCATCAGATCTGACCAGCAGGAAACTCCGTTTCCTCTCTACACCAGATCAAATGAAACAACGTTTTCAGATTCAGCACATCTTCCTGTAACAAGAAGAAAAAAAAACTAAGCGAACCTGAGAAGAGCCGGAATTTCTTCGAATCGAAGGAATTGGACGACGTCAAAGCCGAAGCGGCAGCAGCAGCTCCTCCTAATCCCTGATAAATTGCAGCCATTTCTGTTTGATTAAATTTTGCCCTTATTTTGGCAGCACCAAATAAGAAAAAGTAACAAGAAACTAAGATGGATTGGAAATGATGAACACGATTTATAAGAGAGAAGAGAACAAAGAATGGGCGGAGAAATCGAGTAAAGAGCTTAGCTACTTGAGCAGTGAGCCTTGACGTTAGGCGATTTCTTAGATGTTTAAAAGAGGCTTCTCACAGCCACAAACAAACTCCCCCCATCGTTTCCATCGCCGATCCTCTCTGCATCTCCGCTCTTTTTCCTACTAGAAACTTGCCACGTTTTACTTCCAGGGTAATCTTGTCATTTCAGGTAATCAATTTTGTTACGTGGAATGATCTCGTTTGTTGTTTTTATAAACTTAGGTGTTTGTGGCTGTACTTGATAAGGCGTGTGAGTTGTGCGCCATGGTGTCGTTGCTCAACCACTTGGACGGTTGAACCAACCCTAACAATAACCTTGTTAATGGTTGCCATGTGAGTTTGGGTTCGGATCTCATGCAACCTTCCAACGTCACGCACTTGCCAGGTGGAGCTGAGTCACCCAAGCATGCTCCATCAATAAATATAAGTCTCATATTTATGTAATATATTTTAAGAGTATTTATTATCTATGTATTATATTATAGAAAATATATTATTTTAATTTTTAGTTTTGGGTGATTTTTTATATCTTTATTTTGATTTTTTATTAATTTATTTTATAAATCTTTCATGTTCTTTAATAAATGTTATCAATTAATTTCTTATGAAATATGACCTTTGATATTCCTCTAATGTTTTTTTATATCCTTATTTTGATTTTTTATTAATTTATTTTTTATAAATTTTTCATATTTTTTAATAAATGTTGTCAATTAATTTTTTTATTAAATTATGATTTTTGATATTCCTCTAATATTTATATTTCATTCATTCTTTATATTTTATCATATATATGCTAGAATTGTATTTTATACACTTTTATATTCCATTTTTCCATTTAATGATTATCTTTCATCTTATATAGTTAATATCTTTAAATACTTAGATATTAAATAATGACATTTCATGTTACTCTTATGTTTATATTTTTCCCAATATATATAAGAGCATAATAGAAATTGTTTATTCCTTTTTCATTATATTTTAATTCATTGAAAATTTACTCAATATATATGATATATCTTTACTTTCATATTTTAATATCAATAAAGATGATTGGAGTATTATGATGTAAGTATATAGAATATGGGAAGCTCTTAATACAAAAAATAATGGTGAACTTATTAGTTTGAAGTTTACCTGAGAAGGTAATGTTCAAAGAATTTTTTATATAACTATTTTTATTCCATGATTTTTTAAAAATAATAGTATTTTATTGATGTTATTATTGACCCTCACTTTTCACACTCGTGCAACTTCGGGTTTCGGTTGATTCAAATCGGTATTAGTCTCCGATATCGACCCTGATTATGCACATGTGCCTCTATGGCTTCCTCTGAGTGTTCTGGACATTCAGAACGCATTACAGTTGGTGGGGCTCACCACGGTGTCTAGCGGGGCTCGCCACCCTCATTAACTCATTCTGAGCGTTCTGTGCATACAAAACACATCTTATTCCTGCCTACACAAGGCAGAGTGCGCAACATGCCCTATGCCACATTTCGGGCACACCACGCTGCGAGGCCCACCAAAAGCACTGGTGGGCCCACCACCTTTATCAACCTATTCTGGATGTTCTGTACGCATAGAACACCTTCTACATGGTGCCTACACGAGGCACAACACTTGGCATGCCAAATGCCACATTCCAGGCCCATTGCGCTACAGGGCCCATCGAAGGCACTGGTGGGGCCCACCACCTCTGTCAACCCACTCTGAGTGTTCTGTATGCGCATAATACATTCTACATATTGCCTACGTGAGGCATAACACTTGGCACGCTAAATGCCACATTTTAGGCCATATAGCATTATGGGCCCGAAATGGGCCCATTAGTGGAACTCATGGTTCGAGGCCGAATTTGGTAAAATTCAAGACTACAAAGTGACTCAGAATGTCGATTGCATCTCAGTTGACATGTGACATACATTACATTTCACTCATAAGAGGTGAAATACATGATTTGGGTGTATAGCACTATGCGCGTAGCATATAGCAAAATCAGGTTGGTCGGGGTGCCCACTTTGGGCATGTATTGCGACTTGTTCCGGTATCGGAATGGCTTCATTCAAGCTTCCATTCCCAAGACTAAGTTGCAGACATGAATTTCGCATATTCATTTGCCATTCGGGCATACCGTTTTCCCCTCGTTTGGTCGATTTAAAATGGTTGCTAACCTAGTTTTTCTGGGACAGCCTGCATAGGCTGGTCGGGGTGCCCACTTCGGGCGCGTATTGCGGCTTGTTCCGGTATCGGAATGGCTTAATTCAAGCTTTCATTCCCAAGACTAAGTTGCAGACATGAATTTCGCATATTCATTTGCCATTCAGGTACACCGTTTGCCCCTCGTTTGGTCCATCCAAAATGGCTGCTAACCCAGTTTTTCTAGGATAGCCTACACAGGCTGGTCGGGGTGCCCACTTCGGGCACGTATTGCGACTTGTTCCGGTGTCAGAATGGCTTGATTCAAGCCTCCATTCCCAAGACTAAGTTACAGACATGAATTTTGCATATTCATTTGCCATTCG
>CANYBF010830598.1:0-20909 GCA_948192965.1 Dalechampia spathulata
CTCTCTATTCGTCTCACCCCTATGTTGAACACTTTGATATCAGAATATCAATTTGCTTTTATTAAAGGGAGAAATATACATGAATGTTCATTCATAGCATCAGAACTTCTTCACTTGATAAGGCGTAGAAAAGAGAGTTTCTTAGTTCTTAAAATAAGTGAATTAAATTATAATTAATTGTTATCATGTTCGTGTGAATTGAATGCATTATAATGTTAGAATATATATTTTTTTATGCTAATTAATTTTATAAAAATTGATAGTGGTTGAGGTCTTGTAAGTGATTTCTAATGGTAATAATTTTTGAGGAAAAGATTGTTAGTAAAATATGTAAAAAAATTAAAATATGATAAAATGTTTGTGAATATATTATAAAACTAATATATATATATATATATATATATTAACCTTAATTGATTTGAAATGAATTGATAGTATATGAGATTTTATACATAAAATGATAAAATTTAATTTAAATTATATTATATTATTTTAAATTCATGTGTTATTAAATTAAAATTCAATAAGTTTTTTTATAATTAAAGTAAATGACAGTGAAGATTATCCACTTCTTTTTGGCTCCATCTCAGCTTCAATTTTATGCTTTTTTTCCCTCTTTTTATATTACATGTAAAAGCTTGATTTATTAATTAATAAACCTTTATTTATGTTAAAGAAAAAGATTTTGTTTTCAATTAATTATAAATAAAGGAGAGCATTAATTAATTCCATTATTTAATCAATCAAACCCTTTAACATCAAATCCAAATTGAATCTCTGAAATAAAAATCGATTTGATCAACTTTAACATTTGAGAGTCTATGGTTGAATGGTATGAGCTATATATTCTAATAAGTGATTTCTAATGCTAATTATATATTCTTAATATCAAAAGTATTCATTGTATGAGCTTGCAAAATAAATTAATAATATCTTATAAATAACTCAGTCATTAGTTTCATAATAATTACTTATAAATATATGGCAATTTGCATCTTATAATCTCTAAATTAGCAATCCAAATATTTAGATAAGTAAAATTATTCTTGATAACTTTACAACTTATATTTATGATGATGAATGATGTTAGATAAAATTAAAAATGAAACGTTGAAATTTAATTATTGAATAATATAAATTTTGAAAGTTTTAATTGTAAAATTTATTAGTTTGATATATCTAATATTTATTATTTAATGTTCAATATAATTTTAAATTCAATTTAAATGATATAAAATGAATTTTATTAAAATATTTTGGAATATAAACAATTTAATATATCAAATAAAAAAGTTTTTTTTGACTTAATTAAATAAATTAAGATGATATTAATTATATTATTAAACTCAAATTAATTAAAATAAATGTTAAAAATATTAATTTAAATATTAAAAAATTTTAGTATATATGTTTAATTTCATATCTGGTTTAAATACCAAAGTAGCAATAAAACTTTCAAAAAATTATTTTAGAAGATTTAGTAATGATTTTATATATTTTAAAGATATTTCATATATAAATGCTTATTAAATTTAAAATATAAATGTATTAATTTGTATTTATTTTATATTGAAATACATTATTTAATAATTAAGATTTTCAGAAATTGAATTATATATTTTTTCATTATAAAAATTTTAATATTATATCAAATAAATTATTTAAATTATTAAATAAAATATAAAAATAAATTTATATATATCTATGAAAAATAAAATAGTTAAACATTTAAATGAGAATAAGAAAACTAGTGCTTCTTTACGCAAAATCCACTAGTTTGCAAGTGATAGATATGAAATGATACAAAAGCATTATGGTAAAGTATTTTCAGTCAAAACTAACTTTATTATATAAAACAGAGGAATTATAATTATTTAATTGGTACGTCAATAATTTAATTAATTAATTAATTAATACACAACCATGCAAATGACCAAGATAAAAACAAGACGCACTTGAGAGCCTCTCTATAATGACCTCACTTAGGTCATTAATTAATTAATTAATTAACAATGATCGAATAAAATTAATTATTTTTTTATATAATTCACTATCAAGTCTTGATTTCAACTTGAGCTATTATGATTCCTGACCTCATCTCTTTCTTTTTAATTTTCTTTTTTTTTTTCTTTTCAATAAACGAGTCAAAAGTACCACACAACAAAAAGTGTACAACTATATATATAATAAGTTTGACAACCTTGACCACTTACATGTTTGAGTTAAAAACAAAAAAACATTTCCAATAACTTCACTTAAATCATGTTAATAACTAATTTAATTTAATTTAAGTGTAATTAATTTTTTAAAAATGAAGTTGCACATAATAGATTGGACATGACCCAATTACAATTAGTTGATGTTGACATAAAAGCATGATGTAAATAAATTTGATAATATTTAACAAGTTTTAATTTAAATTTTTTATTATTAACTCATATCATCGTAAGAGTGCAGATCGTGAATACAATATAAGGATATCATTCTGTATGATCAATAGTGAGCTAAATACTAGATTTTAATTTTATTGATTATTTAGGTAGTCAAACTTGATAAGATTTTATTATTTTAAAGGAAAAAGCTCTAACCAAACAATGATATATTAAATCTATTTAAGGAGATTAAGCTAATTAAGTTAGTGTATTAAAATGACTACATTAATATACAAAAGTTAGGATTGAGATAATGCTGATAAGAATTTAACTCAAATTAACTAACAGTCATTTTAAGAGTTTTATTAAGGTAGTGCATGAATATAATCAATCTTTCTTTTCAAAGATGGATTACCTATCAAAATCAAGCTAATATCTATTTTCGTCATTGCTAGGTTAATTTTAATGAATAATCACAATATCTAACATTAATGCCTTCATTTAATTAATTCTTATGTCTAGATAATTAACTAATTGATATTTTTATGCTCATTCTAATTAGTTAATTATTCTTTCAAAGCAAATAGGCCCTATGAACAAACATATCTCCATAATCAATAAGAATAATATGAAAATATGATAAACTTTAATTATATTACTAGATAGAAGGAAACATGATATTTACAAGTATAGGGTTTCAACCCTATCTAAGTAGTTACTTAAGCATAATGAAGTAAAGCAAGTTATAGAGTAAAAGAGTACTAAAAAAGTTATAATCATAATAATCAACTAAGCTAGTAAAATAGAAATTGGCTTTGCTTCATAACTGCTTGAAATCTTTACTACTTCTTTTCTTCTTCACTTCCTATCTTTAGGTCTTCATACATTTACTTATAAAACTACTAAAGTAAGACAATTTAAAAGAAGATTAAATAAGAAGCTAACCCTAGCTAACCTAATTGATTCTCTACAAGAAGAAAAGAAAAGCTAATCCTAAAAATTGCCACCAAAACCTCATTAAAACTACATAAGAAAAGTTTATTTTCATATGTTTCATCTTAATCCTTCAAAATATGATCTAATGGCTTGAATTTGGACTAAAGGATCCAACACTAGCCATATTGCATTCAACATGAGTCGTGTTGGCCATAACATGACTTGTGTCATGCATATTCATGAAATATACCATCTTTTTGAGATAAACTCGAGTTGTGTTAGCTTTAACCCGACTCATGCCATGCATAAATTAACCTTCTAAGCCTATAAAACATAAACCAAAGAGTTTATATACAATAATTATATGAGAAAATGATAATGATTGAGATTAACATGCATGAAACTTACATACCATAATCTAAAATGTAAAATTCTATAATAAAATGGCCTAAAAGTATGAAATGAGCTAAAAGATAAATGCTGAGTAAAAAGTATGTAAAATGCATAATATCTACATGAAAATGCATTTGCTTAAAGATGAAAAACTTGTAAATTATGCTTAAAAGGACCTTATAATAAGGAAAATATAAGTAAAAAATATAGTTATTAGTTGATTCATCATTCGACTCTACCATCAAGAAAATGCACTTAAACTTATTTATTTTCACATAATTTTTCAATTTAAGATGAATTTAATATAAAAAATAAATAAATTTGAATCACTTATAATTAAATTTTTATCAAGTTTGTATCTATATCTTATTGAGATAATAAAAATTAGATCATATCATAGATTGATTCATGCTAATTTGAATTAACATGATTTAATAAGCTAAATTATGTTATGTTCTGTTTGTTCTGCTAATTTTCTTTAAAACTACATCATTTTATTTTTATAAATTAATTATATTATTTTGTGTTATACATGTCAAATTTATTATGTTAATTCATATGAGATGAAAGTTAATCGTGTTTAGTGAATATTATCAAGTTATGTATGTTAAATTTGGATCGATTTTGGGTTCAAATATTTGATACAATTAAGAATTTAAATTATGTTTGAATCAACTTTAAATTTATTATACTCATAGATTAACACTACCGAAACATAACCCACCAACCTAAATCATTACCTTAATCATATAAAATCATAATAACCTAACCTTCATCGTATAATAAAAATATAATAAAATAGCTAACTGATTTTTTTATTTGATTTTAGTTACGATAGAATTAGCTTTGTTGATAGTAAGAAATGTAGATAAAATCAAACTAACCATAATTCATAATTAAATTGGATGATTGTTAATTATTACATATAAAGGGAAGTAATGGGGAAATCGATGAATGAAAGTCTTGGGGGTCAGGGAGTGATATGGAAGATTCGAAATGGTAGCCAGCAAAGATCTTGCTTTTGGGTTGTCTTTGGCATATTAGGTCCCTTCTGTAAGCTTTGTGCTTTCACATGTAGGGTTTTCTCTTGCATATCACCTTCTACCAATATCATATAGATTTCAATCCTCAATTCATTGATTTACTTTACATCACACTTTCTAATTTATTCTAATTAATTAATCTGTTAATTTTACATGTCATCGATGATAAAATTAAAAAGATAAGAGATTATTACTCTTTAATTTTTGAAAAAGTTTTCTTCTATACATAAATTTTGATGAACAGTTCCTCTAATTCAAATGAAAAGCATTTTTCATATAAATTTTTAATATTTATGCACGAATGTTCATTTAGTTTTAATAATCACTGCTCGTAATGAATAATGATTAATAAACCATTTAATCTAAAATTTAAATTATTAAATAAATTCGAATAAAAATTTTATACGTCCCTGAGTTCGAATCAATATCAAATGGAAAGTAGAACAGTTGAGACTGTAATTGTAGTAGAAAATAAGAGCATTTTCCATTTAGTGTTTGATTTATTTGGAAAAGAGATGTAAATTTCCTAAAGAGAGGTATCTAGAAATGGCTAAGAATCCAACACAATATATGATTGGCCACATGTGGAAGAACATCTCCATAAGTAATACCCATAAAGCAAAACCCCTCCCCACAAAAAAAAAAAGTGAAATTGCAAACAACAAGAGAGCATAGATTGGAATCTCAGAGACTCAAAAGGAAAAGAAGAGAAAAGAAAAAGAAAAGAAAGATAAAGAAGAAAAAGAAAGACGAGTAATAACAATAATACTATGACCTTTCAAAAGCAAAAGCTGCCATCCTCACACAACTTACTCATACCTTTATACCATTTATTACATGTCAAACCATATTCCATTTATTCCTGATTTTTCTCATTTTTACTTGTTTAAATGAATTTAATTAGATTGAATTTTATTTATTATTATATTTAATCAAGTTTTTTAAATTTTTTTATGTTATAAACTTAAATGAATAATTATAAAGTACATTAATCACTACTTTATTAATAAAAACCATTTTTAAATAGAATTATAACATTTTACAAAATTAATAGTTCAAGTAAAATACACATATTTTATATTTGTATAATTATGAGTATAAAAATTAGATAACTAAAATTAAATTTTTAATATCTAAATTAATAAGTTAATTTATGAGTTTATTATTAAGTTGAGTTTTCAAATTTAAATATTATTCAACTCGAGTTTAACTCATTTAAATTTCATTAAATAGATTTAAATAAATTTATATTAAATTAAATTTCAAATAATTTATAGTAGTTTTAATATTTATGTATTTAAAAAAGTAATTTTAAATTAAATTAAATTAAAATAATTTTATATACCTAAACTCTAAAAGTAATAGTTATCAAATATCTACATTTGATGACATTTAAAATATTCATATTTAAGGTTCTTTTAAATCAAAAAGAAGCCATAAGAAATGATATAATTATGAAATCAATGATTATATAGAATGTAATTATATAAATTCTTTGTAATGATAAAGTGTTCAATGAGTTACAATTTATATTCACATAAAAATTCAGATTTATCATAATAATATTAATTCTCATAATAATATAAACATGCAAAAATAATAATATTTCATATCTAATTTTTTGATTTATAATTTTGATGATTATGATGTTTATATTTTTTTTTAGACTAAACCAAGTATTCTTATTTCGTCAAATAAGAACTTCAACTCTCATCAAGTATTCGTAATTTTATAAGAATTTCGATCGTATATACTTCTATATATATATATATATACTTCTATATATATATATATATATATATATATTCAAAATTATTATTCCATTGTTAATTTATCTTATTTCTCTAATAACAGATGAATGGTTTTAGAGGGAAAAAAAAATATTTATGCATGCTTTGATCTTCTTTATTTCTTTTACAGTACAGGAATAGCTTTATTCCTTGTTGGTAAAACAGTAGTCTTGGTAATTGCAAAAGCAGATTCATATCACAGATTCCATTCACTTATTAAATCATAATTTAGAAAAGGTATACACCTTAACTTACATCATTAAAATTAACATCTAAAGCTTTTACCTTCATTACCAACACAAAAACACAATTGAATTTTTAAATCGATTCAAATATAAAAAAAATTCATATACAAATAAACTCTTCTGATATATATTGCATTTTTTAGGTCTCGAATATACGATTTTTGGTTAAAAATGGTATTATCATTTTTTTACTATAAGAATCATGGGCTCTTAAAAATATTATATATATAGAGTAGAATTGAAAATTAAGTAATGATAATTCTAAGGATTTTTCGAAAAAAATAGAAATGTCTCCTATATTACTTCTAATATATGGAAGTATCAACATAATTATTAAATATAAACTATTCATAAACTTCATCTAACATCTTAAACTTTTAGATCGAATGATTACTTGACAATAGTTTCATAGAATCATTCGGTCTAAATTTTACATGAAGAATATAAATCAAACAAAGGAACAAAAAGACATAAGATGCAGAATATACTTATTCATCATAAAAAAAATTTTAAATAAATGATTTTATAACCTAATAATAAAAAAAATTATGTGGAAAAACGCAATATTTACTATTTGTTGATAGTTGTAAATCTTGAAATTACTTTAGAGGATGTGGGGAAGGGGAGTCTTACGTTAGTATTAGCAAACAAAATTTGGAGAATCCTACATATGAACTAAGAGTTGTTGTATGTATCGATGGGACTGTGATTTTGGACTTATTGTTTAAGCTGCTGCTTGTCCATATATACATCAATGTTTTCTACCTCTACACAACTTTGAGTTTGAAACTGTCATATACCACCAAAATTCCAAAAAACAAAAGGACTTAGCCAAAATTTGGTCAATATCTCATAATTGTATCTCATAATTGTATAATCATTTTTCCCATAATAAAACAAATAAGTACTTCCTCATTTTGGCTTTCCATAAATCAGTTTTAGCTGTTAAAGAAATTCCCTCTCCCCTTATCTCTTTACTCCTATTCTTGACAAATTCCAAACCACAAATGCACATACTATCATGTCTTCTTTTTTATATATTTATTTTTTTGTGTGAATGAAGTTGAAATTTCTTCATTTTTGAATATCATTTATCAATTTTTTTTGGAATAATTTATGATTTGAAAATTCAAAATATTACAACCATAATTTTTTATTTATTAAAAATTATCGATTAATAATACTTTTATATATCTCTTATATGTAATATATATATATATATATATATATATATATATAGCATTAACACTTATCTTATCTCTAATACTAATAAATGTAAATCAAAAGTTAATTTTTTCTTAAATATTATAAACATTTTAAGAATATTTCAAAACCCAACCCCCAAACTTTTCTTCCCTCTTAAAAGAACAAGAGATGTTATTTATTATTTGAGATATTATTTATAAATAATTAAATATTGTTTTTGAACAAATATTTAATATATGTTAAATAACTAAGTGTGGGTCAAATTCCCAAAATATATGGGACCAAGTAGCATATGGGTTCTGTCCTCCCATCAAATTAAAAAATTAAAAAATTAAAAACAAAAAATTAAAGACAAGAAAAGAAAAGAAAAGAAAAGCTAATTGGCAGGTTAAAAGAGCCCCCGAAAATGGCAATGAGTGATCAATTCAAGTTTGATGGTGATGAAACATGCCATGATCTCTGCATACCTTCAACACTCCATCTTTTTCTTTTCTTTTTCTTTTCCATTATCCTATATAATCAATGCCTCCATAATATATAAAAACCAAAGTTAAAATATACTACTTAAAAAGAAATAAAATATAACATGTTTATTAGAGATATAAACTTAATCTTGAAACATCATTTAATACTTTAAGTTTTTTAATTGAATAATTCATTAATATCGTATTATTATCTATAATTAAAAGATTTATACTTTAATATATAAAAATTTCATTTATAAAAATTTTGATTCATCGATAAAGTTGATAATAATAATAATAATAATAATAATAATAATAATAATAATAATGAATAAAAATTATTAATTTTTTATTCGAAAATTTGAGTTAAAATCATGCAATTGAGTAGTAGATAGATAGAGATTTCATAAAAGTAGTCAAGATTATCGCTTTTGGAGATAGCTTAAGCGTGAGGCAATCGTTATTAAGACTATATGAATTGAATTTGATCTCTCAAATTATTTAGAGGTTGACGTTCTTCATTGTCATGCTCAACTTAAACGTGCAACAATAATATAGAAAAATGAAACAAGAAAAACCTTTTGCTTGTTATAATTATGATTAAATCAAACCAAATTGATTACGAATAATGGAAGAACTCTCGAAGGAAGAAGAGACTAGAGTTATGCATGTAGACAATGAAAATGTAGAGTATTGTTCTTCCAATAAATTGGCATTATATATATATATATATGAGTATAATTAAATAACCAAATGTTGATCCCAACAAGAAAGACAAATGATAAAAATTAAAGAAAAATCACTTAGCAAAGAGGATATAATCATATGGAACAATATATAGCTTTTTTCATGTCAGATGTACCCAAAAGGTCTTCCAGTAGTTCATCAACACATATAGAAACCTATTTCTGTAATCATACAACACAACCCCAAAAAAAAGAGGAAAATTGAAACCAAAAAAAAAAAAAAAAGAAAAGCAAATGAATTTCAAGACTAGAGAAATCCTACCATTGTTCAAAGAAACCTGTTTTCGGTTCATTGGATCGGGGACGGCCATGGATTTTTCTTTTTTTTTTTTTTGACTATGAGATTACAAGAGATGGCTTGTCGTAGAAGATGAAGTGAAACCAGGAAGATCAGTCCATGCATTACAGTTATTACTGTTAGCATTCCAGTATTGATCATTTCCTGAAATACCCAGAAAATTTTTAGATGAATTCAACCCTTGATCATGATGATTATGATGATGGCGATGATCTTCTTCCATTTTTACTGCTGGTATTTGATTAGCTCCAGGCTCCAATGGCTTAGAACGAAGATGGCTAGCGTAATTCTGAGGCTCAATTCCTTCACCTTGAAACTGATATAATCCTGAAGGAGGATCAATGTTAGCCAGGAAAGGGAATTGTTGTAATTGATGTAATCTCCATTGATCAACAATTCCATTTGATATAATAGATCCAATTCCACCGCCTGAACTACTAGTGCCACCAATCTGAAACTCCATTCCACCACCACCACCGGCTGCGACTGTCCCCGGAGGTTGAATTCCACTAAAATTTAATCCAATATCCGTTGAATTGAAATCTGTAAGATGGTGTAAAGGTGGTAAGATTGGCAAGTGTGGTGGTGGCTGTATGTGCCCTAGAATTATATTATCATTAGTGCAACTATTAGAAATAAGTCCACTGGTTGAAGTAGAACCAGCTTTAGATGGAGATTTTGATCTGTTATTGCTTGATTTACTTCTTTTGTTTCTTCTACATCCGCCGCCAACCGGAACGTTTCTTAGGGCACCGCCTCTCGTCCAGTATCTCCGGCAAGTCTTGCAGAAATGTCTTGGCTGTGAAAGGCTGTAATTATTGAAGTAGCAAAATTTCGTATTCGTTGATTCACATCTTGGACATTTAAGTGCTGCTTCAGGTTGTGGTATTTTAGCCAGTCTAGCTCTTTCTGTCATAGAACCTGGCCTGATTGAACCACCACCACCATCACCTCCTGCTGGCGGTGGAGGTGGTGGTGGTGGTGGAATTTGGAAGCCCTCCCCGCCAGTTCCTCCTGCTTGCTGATTATTAGATTGCTGGAAAAATCAAAAAGCGGAAAAAGATTACAGATTCAGGAAATAAAAATCAAAACACAAAGTATATTCAATAAAAGATCAAATCAAAGAACAAAAAAGAAAGAACATATAAGAATATTATTATCTCCAAACATCTCCTTCTTTGTTTCTACTTCTATTCCATTCAGCTCAAAAAAAAAAAAAAAGCAAACAAAAGAAAAGAAAATGAACCTGATGCCAGTTGGGTGGATCTAGAAAGACTGGATTAATGGACGAGAAGACCATGGTATGTGCTTGAGCTTTAACTCTCGATATCTTTTCTTTTCAAAAATCAAAAAACCCCAAAAAAACAAAAAAAGTTAATGGGTATTTTTCTTTCTTTTTAATTTGGAAAAATCTTTTCAGATTTATTTGGTTTGAGAGATATGGTGGAGAATCACATCAAGAAGAAAGAGTTGCAGAGAAAGAAAGAAAGAAAGAAAGAAAGAAAGAAGAGATCATGGAAAGATAAAAGGAGAGTTTGTAATATGTTTTGTTCTTTGGTCTCTCTTCTCTTTAAGTCTATCTTTCTTTATTTTTCCTCGCTTTCTTTCTTCTTTCTTTTTGTTTTATTAAATTTTTAGGGTTCTGAATGGAATGAAAATGAATCTGCGTTTCTTTTTCTTAACCTCTAAGCTTCTCTTTATACTGTTTTACAGTACATGATACTAATAATAATAATAAATGGGATTAGTGGGCATGCATGGGCAGACATATCAGAAAAGCAAGAACCCTAAGTTTGAGTTGTAATTATTGGATAATTAATATGATTTATTAAAAATGGGAACATATTGGGTCTTTGTGGGGACACTCATGGGTGGGAGTTTCACTATCGAATGTAACTTTATTTCTTGGGTCTATCTCCTGCCCCCCTTCCTTTCTTCTTATTATATCTCCATGCAAAATTAACCATTTTTAATTCCATTAATTATATCTTATTTTTTAATCAATAACTCACTTTTTTTCAAATAACAAAACATTTTTGCTATTTTCTTTTTATGATTTTTCTACATTATTAAAGAGATACTGATTCCTTGTTGCTTAAGGTATAAAGTATGATTACTTTATTAATACAATTAACTTGTTAATAATTAATAATTCTTTCCATATTATATTATTTTCATAAAAATTACGAAAATAAACTAAAATAACTGTTTTTTACTAGAGGTTTTGCGAATTCTTGCTATCTTGTAAATCTTTATTATTATTATTATTATTAGGGTTATTTTAAATTACAATTGATAGTCTATGTTAACAGATTTAATTATACGTATAGAACCAACAAGATTATTTTTTGAATTTCAAATGACAATTTTATTTAAAATTAATATTATTTATATCACATAATTTTAATGTGTTAAACCCAAATTTAATGTTTAATTATTATTTTATAATAACAGTTTAATTATTATTACTAAGTTTCTACGTTGATTTTATTTCTTTTTTTTTTGGCATATTGTGAGAAATATTTGCATGTATAATATTAATTTCTGTGAATTTAAATCCAATGGAGATGGTGAGAACCGAATTAAAAGGTATATCCAAAAAGAACAATATTCGCTTTTTTAAAAATAAATAAATTATATCCTTAGCTTAAATAAAGTTTTAACTTCTTGAGCTATTCCATACATAAGTTTATAATATCATTACTTCTTTTGGCCCGTTTAATAATAATTTTGGACAAGTATTTAGTCCTTTTCATAATATCAAAATAGTTTTTCTTATTATTACATTTATACTAACTTTAGAGGTTGAGATTACTTTATCTTAATATTATAGTACGAAATTTATAATATTTTTACCCTTTTTTTAATTTTTTATTAAAAATTGATGTTTGCAATGGATGTTTGTAAAAAAAAAAAAAAAGATGCATAGATATTTTTTTGAAAAATAATTTTAAAAAATTCAAAAATTTAAATCATTAAATAAGACAATAATAATTTTATATATTTTAAACACATATTCATTATGTTAAGAATATTTTATGTAAACCAAAATCTACATTAATCTTATATCATGATCATATCAAATCATCAAGAATAAATAATATGAATGTGAAAGTATACATGAATTCATATTTCCAATTGAAATCTTTAAGCCTTGTGATATCTTCCAAATTAATAGTTTAGCTTTAAAGAAACTCTTTGCTTTTTAATGATGGGATATTAAAGAAGAAACCCTAGTTATCAATCCAAGCATATCATAACCCTAAATAGATAAACATATGTTTTCTCTAATTCTAGTTTGATCCATCATAAAATTGAAAATTATACTAGAGTATCCATACATATTTAAATTCATACTTTCTTATATAATTTAAGCCAATCATAATTATAAAACTAGGTTAGTTCACTTTTATATTGAGCCAAACTTTATATGATAATAAATAATATACAATTATTATTATCTTTATTTTATATATCCAACAATCTCCCACTTGGACTATATATGTGTGTATTTAACTCTAATTGTATATCACCTTATACTTTATGAACTCAAAATATTATTATCATAATAACAATTTTCTTTCAATAATCTTGTCTATTAGTCACATTAATATAGAACCAAGGTGACTTCTATTACATTTTATCGTAACTAAATTTATCCATGATTATATATATTAACATAATTAAATGATATAGATTAAGTATAGATGTGAGACATGGAAATTATATGTAATATATGCATATGCCTATTCCAATCAGTCCACCTTAAACTTTATTCATATCAAACCTTACCAAAATTAAAGTGTTAATAAACTAAAGGATGTTTTATTTTTGCAAAAAAATAACCTTAAAAGATCCATAAATCAAAATTAGTTTGGAATATGTCTATCTAAAAAGTAAAATTGCAAGCTTCCATTAAAACTAAATATCCTTAAAAAAATATGACACCCATATGAGCAATGTTCTCATGAAAGACTTTGGATGGTAATCCCTTAGTAAGTGGATCCACAAGCATAGAGTTTGTACCAATATGCTCTATAGATAATTGGCCACTCTGAACTATTTCTTTAACAACAAAAACTTAATGTCAATGTACTTTGACTTATTTGAACTCTTGTTATTATTGGAATATAGGTATGTTGATTTATTATCATAAAATATCTTAAGTGGTCTTTCAATTTCATCCATAATTTACAGCCCAATGAAAAATTTTGCAACCATATTCCATGGTTAGATGCCTTATAACATATTATAAACTTAGCTACTATACTAGAAGTTGCTACAAGTATTTACTTAATACTCTGCTAGGAGACAACTCCTCTAACAAGTAAATAAATGTATTCTGATGTGAATTTCATGTTATCTTAGCATCTTGTAAAGTCGAGGTCTAAATATCTAATGATCTTTAACTTATCCAACCTTTTGTATATGAGCATGTAATGATTTATTCTCTATAGATATTGCTTGACTCATTTAGCTACTTTCTAATGTTCCATTCTGGAATTACTTAAATATCTACATAACATACTAACAATGTATGTAATATTCAAACATGTACAAACTTGTGCATACATAGATTCCCTATGGTTGAAGCATAAAGAATCTTCTACATTTCCTTTTCCTCGACAACATTCTTAGGGAAATGTTTAAGACTAAACTTATCTCCTTTAACCATAGTCATATCACCTAATTTATAGTTTTGCATGTCTTATCTTTTAAGAACCTTTTCGCCATAGACCCTTTATGCTAATCCAAGAATACCTGAGCAATCTCGATATATCTAAATTCTTAAGACAAAAGATGCATCCCCAAGATCTTTCATCTTAAAATTTCTTACTAGTATATCATTACAGGCAAGTAGTATATCATCAACATGTAAGGCCAAGAAAATATGCTTACTCCCCTAAACTTATAGTATACACAACATCAACTAAATTCATCTCAAAATCAAACAAGATAATTACTTGATGAAACTTATAATACCATTGACAAGATGCTTATTTGATCCCATAAATGGATTTCTTTAATTTACTAACTATTGACTTTACATCTCCTCTCTCTATTAAATCTTCTTAATGGTAATGGTTCTTATAGTTGTAGACTTTGTTATTCTAAAGTAACTTCTTGAAGTACAATAAGAGGTTCAATAACATTATCTTGATCTAGAATTATTTCTTCAATAATGTTAGGTATAGTAAATTCATTTTATCATTATTAATAACAATTAAAGGAATATCAATATATTCCTCTTAAAAGAAAAAGTCCTTAATCTTCCCCCCTGCAAACTCAACATCTTTAATGAACCTAACATTACTAGTCCTAAAAATAGATTTAGTTATAGGATTATAAAATTTGTAACCCGTGGACCATGTAGAGTATCCAATAAAATAACAAATAACAATCCTTAAGTCTGGCTTCTTCTTATTTAGCCTATAAGACCTTGTCTCAACTGGACATCCTTAAATGTAAAAATATTTTAGGCTAGGTTTCTTGTCCACCTAAAGCTCATAATGGGTCTTTGTAGTCCTTCAGTTGGAACTCTATTGAGTATATATGTTGTGGTCTTTCATGCTTCTCCCTAAAGTGAGTCCTTTAGTAATATATATTGTTGGAACCCTAAATCTTATGTGATATTGAATTTGTAACTTCCTTTTATAGTCTTTCTTCTTACTTTTTGAAGTGGAAGTAAAATGAGCACCTTTTATCTTTTTCTTGCTTTAATCTATCATCTTTCTAAACATAATGAGAGCTAAGCTCATTAAGGGATCAAGAGTCATTTTGATAGTTATAGCTCACCTTAAATTAACAAAATTGTGTTATAAGGGATATTAGTACTAAATGCTCTAACAAATCCTTAAACAAGTTCAACTTAAGTGCCCTTAATCTTGAAGCAAGATTAGACATTTTCATAATGTACTCCCTTATATTTCTTATGCATGTATGCTTCATTGAAATGAGTTTTGCTAAGACTATACTAGTTTCGATCTCTTCATTCTTAACAAACCTCTTTTCAAGATTGTTAAGGAAAGTCTTAGTTACATTCACTTCAGCATACATGGTGCTCCTGAAAGCTTTTGAATGACACATCTAATCACCACAAGACCTATACGATTAGACTTTTCTCACTTTTCCATCTCCCATTTTCATCTGAGGTACTTTTGGTAATGAGATTTGATAGTTTAGATTACTTTATTGCATAGTCAAGGTTCATGATTTCAAGAGTGATCAATATATTCTTTTTCCATGCCTTAAAATTTAAGTTATTCAATATAGGATAAATATGATACTTTCAATAATATTAGTTGTAAGAACAAAAACTAAATGAAGAACAAAGCAAATAAATCAAACAACCTTACATAAGTATATAATAAACCATAATAGGAAAAAATAAATTCAAATAATATTAAATTCCATCATAAAATACCACGCTCCATTAATATTTTATCTTTGAATAAAAAATTAACTTGTAATTAGTATCTTGGTATAGTAATCAAACATTGATAATAAAAATAACATGTCAACTAATAAACTTTTCTTTGGACCAATTTATTATTCACGTGTAAAACCTAATAATTATTACATGTCTATTACCATAAGTATACACACAATTTTGATTGTCCTAAATTTATATGTTTATTTCTAGTATTTTTAGTATTGTTAGTGGTATTTTTATAACATTTATTTACATTTTATTTTTATTTGGAGTTTAATTTTGTTGTTAAGTGGATGCAGTTAGAATGAAAATTTAGAATCAATGTAGAAAGAGAAAGAAATAAGTTATTGTTGTGACCATGAAGCAAGAATCGTCAGTATGACCTAAATGTAGAAAAGTTCCTGTCGCTAGCGTGAATTAACGGGAATGGAAGCTTTAAAGATGCCTGGGAATTACAAAATTCAACTGTTGGGTAATTATGTAACAGCTTGGATTGGAAGATTGATGGGTGTATGGAATTAATTGACAATTACTCATTATAATCTCTTTAACAGCAAAAAGGAAAAATTGAAAAACAAGAGAAAAGAGAGGTGCGACAACTAAGAAAGAAGTGCAGAAAAATAATTTAAAATTCTTTTCTTTTCTTTGTTAAAAGATTATGATGATGTGTTGCTAAATTTTCTTAAGGATTAATACTTGAACCCTCTTGGGTTAATTTGTGTTCATATTTTGATTTTATATTACTATGAGTGCTTTTAATCTTATTCTTCTATATCAATTGAAAAATTGAATAACCCTGCTATGCTATCAACGGGAGTTACATGTATAGTTGAATTGGAGCATTCACACTAAGAGTTTCCGTAAAGAGATTTACGTTGTGAAGACTTAGTTCCCTTTAAAGGATTACTTATTAGTTTGATCAAAATGAGATCAAGGAGAATCGGGAGGTTCACTTGACACTTTTGAAAGAATTTAATCACTGGGAAGTTTTGATGCCATCGGATATCTTGAGGTAATAGCCAACCAAATTTGAATATAAATTTGAGTCAAGTGCAGTAGAGTATTGATTCCTAAATTTTTGATCTTAATTAATTCTTATTAATAGATTATGATTTATTTTCTCAGGAGGTTACCCATCCTATAATTGCTCCAAGCCAAGCACGCTTAACTATGAAGTTCTTACGAAATGAGCATCGAAAAGGTAGGTGCACCTTATTGGTATGGATAGTACCTATCTAATCACTTAAGCTATTCTTGTTTGCACAGTCTTATAACTGTACAATCTCGAAATCACTCAACTATGTAACCGCATCCTTACACAGTCTCAGGATCCCTTTTTTGTAGGTATGAGATCAGTTCATTCATGTACCCCTTCACCTAGAAGCCTGCCAGAAGCCGCTCTTTGTTCATGCTCTTTCTGACACTAACGTTCACTCCCCGCCCTTGTCAACTCCGGATGTCACATTTGTAATGTGTTTAGAAAATCATCAAATTTCAGTAAATATTAAGCTTCATTTAGGTTGACTAATATTTATAAAATTTCATGTACATAACCTTTTATGTTTTAAAATAAATCAATTTCTATAACATACCACTTTAATGATATATTACTTCAATTAATTTCTTAAATAAAGTCATGTTATCATAAAATCTAAAAGAATTATCATATAAGTAAAAGTATAAATCTTAATTAATAAATTAAAATTCATAAATTTTAATCATCGTATAAGTATAACAAAAGTATTTTACTATAATAATATGGTCAAAATCAAATAATAAAAAAATAAAATTTGAAATTATATCTTCAAATTCTAACGTCAAATAATCAAACATCTAACGATAAAATATTTGTCATTATTAAGCATTGTAATGATGGATTTAACAATAGATTCATCCATTTATTTTTTTAGTAGTAAAGAACTTAATTTTAATTTCAAAATTTTATTAATGATCAAATGTGAACTAAATTTATCCATGAATAGCCAATATTTCTCATGATAATCGGCAAGAAAGGGACAAAATAAAAGCAATTGAAGACGCAAGAATAACCATAATAATGAGAATATTATACACAATAATGAAGCTTGAAGCTAGAAATTCAAATAAGAGTTTAAAATTAAAATTGATTTTAGTTAGGTATAAAATATTAATGATATTTATTAGTTTTAATATAAAAATTTATATAAATAATAAAATAATAAAATAATAAAAAATAATATATTAAAATTTATAAATAATAAAATTAAGTAAATTACAAATAAGGATTACTTATCTTTTATTACTTTTCTAATCGATAAAAATTATACTTATATTTTTAAAAATTATGGATAGAATGGAAGTTAGAACCCACCTAATCCTCTAGGTCTGCTCATGATTATACAGATCTATTGAAATAACCTTTTCATTACCCCAATTCCAATGATAATATTATGATATAAATCGATAAATAAAAATAAAAATAATTTTATTCATTGAAATATGATATGTAGATTAGAATTTATATTAACCTTAAATTATAATTACATCAAATTATCAAGAATAAATAATATAAATGTAAAAGCATACTTAAATCCATATTTTGATTGAAATCTTTAAATCTTGCCGGATATCTTTCACATTGACAATCTATTTACATACTATTTTAATAAAACATTAGCTATGTTAATCATTGATTTTCTTAATATCGGATAAATAATTAGAGTTAATAATCCAAAAGAAACAAGTGGTTTAAGCCATTTTAAGGGGAAAAAAATATTTAGTATAATATTGATAGATATAAATTTTTATAATTAGAATATATATATATATATATATATATATATATATATTAAAAAAATATTATAATAAATAAATAATTGACACGTGAGATAAAAAAATCTGAAAAGATTATTGGAACAAGTATCATTTTCATTGCATTAGCGTTGGTGAAAAGTCCCTCATCACGAAAGCTAAGCACCAAGGAAGAACATTACAAAATTAATAATAACTTCTCTCAGAATTCGTTGTATCATTTGATATATTTTTAGTATATTTTTTTTGTATATAAATATTTATTATATAGATTTATTTTAATAAGTTGAATTTATAGATTTTTTTATTATAAAGATTTTAATATTATGTTAAATTGTTTAGTGGAAACAAAAGATGAAAAAAATGTAAAAAAAAATATAATTATAAATAAATAGTATAAAAAGTTAATAAATATAAATAAATTCTTTAATTGAGAATCAAAATGTAGTATATTCATTAATATATTATAAATATTTTCAAATTTATTTAAAATTTGAAGATAAATTTATCTATCATTGAATTTAAAATTTTATCAATATTATATATATATATATATATATATATATATATATATGAAAACTAGCTAGGTGAAATGTAGATAAACAGTCATGGTCATTATAACATATAAGGCTGAAAAGGAAAAGTGACCAATTAATTAAACTTCAGAGAGGCTGTCCCATTTTTATCCTGATGCATATGAAGTTTTTTGGTACCTCAGCAAAGTAAAATGTGGTCCTTTTTCTCTGATTCCTTAAACCCCACTTCCATCCTTCTTCTTAAAAACCTACTTCTTTTATTTCCTTTTCTATTATTATTCTTTTCATTTTTATTTTAATCTCTCTGTAAAAATTTTAAGTAATTCAATAAGATTTTGACGTTGATTTTCAATCTTTAAATATCTCGTATGTATACATGTATGTACATTTATATATATATATATATATATATATATATATATATATATACATATAGTATGCATGTATGTATTAATGATGAATGGTTGGTTCAATTGAAGATCTAATTATGAAATGGTCCATTCCTGAGTGTTTCAGGATGTGAAGCCTTTCGAACAATAATTTCTTTAGTGCACCGAGTGTCATGAAAATAACATGTTATTATGAAAATTTTTTTTTTAATAATGATTTTACGGATCGAAATGATATAAATTTCTTCTCGAAAATTTATAAATTTATATTTAAATTTTTATCATTACGTATACAAATTCCTATTAAATAGTCAAAAAAAGAAAAAAAATTCCTTTTTCTCATATACATCGAAATCTAATAATGAGATGAATACAAGAATTTAATTAAAGGAATTTAAACATTCATCCCTCTAAATGGATGAATATAAAAATCATTTTAATTTGTGCGTTTTAGTTTGTTATTTAAACGTAAAAATTAAGCTTTTATAGTCAATTTATTAAAAAAAAATCCAATCTAAATTCATTTTGTTATTCAAGTGAGGGATAATTTATATTTATATTTATACTTCTTCATTTATTTCTTTTTTTAATTAAAATCTTTATACTTTTGTACTATAAAAATCTCTTAATTTTAATAACATTTTCACAACAATTTCTCATCTAACATATAAATACAAAAAAAATAATAATAATTTCACATATTGATATAAAAATGATATAATAGGATAAATATACAAAATAAATATTATAACTTCATGTTACTTAAACAGACACACAATTATTTATTTAGAATATTTCACATTAAATCAAAATATTTTATATATTCGTTTAAAACATTATTAGAAGAAGAAAAAGGAAAGGATATGATCATAAATTTTTGTACTGCTAAAGTTTAAATTTTTTTATTTATATGATAGATTAGATAACTTTAAATTTATAATTTATAATTATTTTATCTCTATTATAAAACATCATTTTAATATCTATATATCAATTCATGTTTTATTATTTTTTAAATTTATATATGTTTTATTATTTTTTAAATTTATATATGTTTTATAAATATATATATTAAAATTGGAAATTAGGTAAATTTTTTTTTTTAAAAAAAAGAATGCTTACATCAACCTGACAATGAAATACGAAAAATAAGAAACCGCAGGCAATAATGGAGGTACCTTCGAAGGGGAAGGATGTTTCATCTTTGGTCACATAGCCAGAAGGGCATGCATGTTTTCTGAAAAGTTAACCCATGCATTATTATATAT
>CANYBF010830600.1:0-14754 GCA_948192965.1 Dalechampia spathulata
AGAAGGAAACGTATGGAGGAAGCCAGAGTATTCTAGAAGGGAACAAACGGCAGCGTTTTGCATTAGCCAGTTTTCACATTTTTGCCACGTATGCATATGAACAGTGTATAAATATACCATAGCCATTAATGAAAGATATACAAAAATACAATACAATACACCTTCTTCTAAGTTTTACAATGATCTATAAATAAAAATGGATGTTATTATTATAAGAGGTGATAACAAGAAATGGCCGAAAAACAGGATGTGAGGCGTCAAATGGGTGTCTTCTCTTATTGTCCAAAAAAGCCATGAAACATATGCCAACCAGCAAAATTATCAACACCCAAATCTTCATTTTCAACACATTTTCCATTCTCTCAACTTTTCTCCTCCTCCTTCTCTTTTCTTTTCTCTTTTTTCTACTCAAATTTCCATGTTTCCATTCATACATGTGATTGCAATGTCATAGCTTTGATCCTTTGTTGACGACAAAAGGCTTTGACCCTGTGATTCTTATACGTTTTTCCTGATCTTATCTACCATTTTATAAAAGATTGAGAAAGAAAAGTTTGGAGATATCAAAATGGTTATTTGCCTTTGAGGGCCAACTTGTTTTCATGAAGGAATTGTGTTTTGTGAATTTGGGTGTTGAAGAAAACAATAGTTTTTTCTTTTTTTTTTAGATAATGCGAAGGCAATTCGACGAATGGGGTGGTGAATTAAGAGACAATGGAATTTAGAGAGGCTGTACATGCAATCTTGTTGATGTTTCTTCTTTGCATGTCATCCATGGAAACAGCACGATGCATGAAGCGAGGGGATGTTCTTTTTGTAAAGTGTTGTTATCAACAAACTGTACGTAATCATTTGGCTTTCTACTATGAATTATCATTTTGATTTTCTAATGACATGATTTCATTTCTGAGAAATTGTTGGAAACATGATTCACATTTTGAATGTAAGAAATGGGTTTGATTTAGAATTGATATGATGAAGCACTTTTTTTCACTACAGGAAGATCAATTAGCATGGATGGATTGCAGGAAAGAATTGGTAGACAACAAAGATTGTTTTGAAGGGCTTGTGTTCGATTTCCTTGAGGATCAAAGTACCACATTGGACTTAACATACATACAAGAAGTGATTGGTGTCATGTCATCCCAACATAAACAAGCTTTTCTGGATTGTTTGAACAAGATAAATCTACCTTATGATTATTCTGCTGAAGCCGATAACCCCACAGAGTTGTTCATCCACTGTTTCGAGTTGCATCTTCAGTGGTGTAGTATTCCTGAAAAGTATCTGAATGACGGGTCTCATCAAGACCTTGATCCATCTCTAGTTTCAAAACCTTCAACAACAATCCCAGTTGATGATGATCCTGCACCCACAAGATATCCGTTAATGAACCCTTTGCCCAGTCCAATCTATCGGAAGAAGTTAAGCGAACATAAGAAACATAAATCAAATACTCAGAAAAAGAGCAAATCACAGGGTAGTGACGGCCTTCTTCTCGTAGCTATTATTGCTACAGCAATTGCAACATTTTTCGTTGCAGCTGCAGTTTTCAGCTGCTGGTTATGTTTTAAAGATAACGACAACATTGAACCTAAAGATAAACAGAGAGATGACAGGCCTCTTCTCCATTTGAGTAGTTTCTCAGCGAGTATGATTTTGTTTTTATGTTTCGTCAGTATTTCAATGACAGCATCATTCTTCATGTATGTTAATGGTTCGTAAATACTTCCAGGTTCTTCGCAGAATTCTTCTAGTTTTGGAAATTACAAGGAATTCGGTTCTAATGGTAGGAAAAGCTTGTCTTTCAAAAGCACTACATCTGCCAAGAGTGGATTCCATGGTGGCTCATTAGTTGACCAACCAGCATCAAGACCAAAGGAGGAACCTATTCCTCCTCTAAAACTTCCTCCTGGCAGAGTGCCTCCTCCACAACCAAAGGAACCACCTGCTGCTCCTGGTCCTCCTGCTCCCCGTCCACCACCGCCACCAGCAGTAGCAGCACCACCACCAGCACCAGTACCAAAGGGTGGCCGGGCTCCACCTGCTCCTCCACCAAAGGGCAAGTTAAGGCCTGCAGCACGTAGAAAGGATTCCACTGACGGTGCCAACAGTGAGGATGATAAAGAAGGCTCTAACAAGGCCAAGTTAAAACCATTCTTTTGGGATAAGGTCATGGCTAGTCCTGATCATTCTATGGTCTGGCATGAGATTAGCTCGGGATCATTCCAGTAAGATTTGAAAATCCAACTAACAATGAACTTTTAATTTCTTTCCACACTCTTGTACTAAATTCTTCACCTTTTTCAGGTTCAATGAGGAGATGATAGAGTCATTGTTCAGTTACAATGCAGCTAATAACGCCAAGTCTGATAGCAAAAAAGATCAAAGCGAATCTCAAATCCGTTATATACAAATCATTGATAACAGGAAAGCTCAGAATTTATCGATTCTTCTACGAGCTCTGAATGTGACTACAGATGAAGTTCTTGACGCCTTACGAGAAGGTGATTTAGTTCCACGCCTTTGTTAATTTCCACTAAACAGAAATAGTGAATGAAGGAAACCAGTAGCTTATTTCTCAACTATCTGAATCAGGTACGGAACTTCCAACAGAGCTCCTTCAAACCTTGACCAAGATGGCACCAACAGCAGATGAAGAATTGAAGCTTAGGTTATTCGCGGGTGAACTTTCTCAGCTTGGTCCTGCAGAGCGTTTCCTCAAAAAATTGGTTGAAATTCCATTTGCCTTTAAACGAATGGAAATGTTGATATTCATGAGTTCTTTTCAAGAAGAGCTCTCGGCTTTGAAAGATTCTCTTACAACTCTCGAGGTAAAACATGAGACATGAAGTAATCCGTTATGAAAGTTTTTGGATTTTCTGATACGATCTTATGCCATTCTTCATGTGTGGCAGGTGGCCAGCGACAAGATCAGAAACAGCAGGCTATTCTTAAAACTATTAGAAGCCGTTCTTAAAACTGGTAATCGGATGAACGACGGAACATACCGCGGTCGTGCGCAAGCTTTTAAACTTGACACGCTTCTGAAACTGTCAGACGTTAAGGGAACAGATGGCAAGACCACACTCTTGCACTTTGTCGTCCAGGAGATTATTCGATCCGAAGGTATACGTGCAGCTCGTTGCGCAAGAACAAGCCAGAGCGATTGCAGCATCAAGTCTGTAGATTCGAGCGACGATTTTGACCAGGATGCAATTGAAGATTACCGCAACCTTGGTCTTAAGGTCATCTCAGGCTTGAGCACGGAACTGGAAGATGTTACAAAGGCAGCAGCCATAGATGCTGATGTTATGTCATCAACTTTGTCCAAACAAAAGGTCTCGCTCACAAAAGCTAAGAAATTTCTAAGTTCTGATGATCTGAAGAATATGGATGGAGACTGCAAATTTTATCGTGCATTGGCTAGTTTCGTGGATAATGTAGAGTCCGATATCGCATTTATCTCGGAAGAAGAGAAGAGAATAATGTCTCTGGTACAAAGTGCAGCAGATTATTTTCATGGGAATGCAACAAAGAATGAAGGCTTACGCTTGTTCGCGATCGTACGTGATTTCTTGATAATGTTAGATAAAGCATGCAAGGATGTCACAACTGCCAGAGCTGCAAGGCCAAAGCCTACAAATAAGAAGGAGACTACTTCATTAGATTCTTCAGACTCTTCATCTTCTCTTGATAACCGTCAGAATTCTGAAAATGGTCGTCGGCAACTATTTCCTGCCATTGCAGAAAGACGAATTGACTATTCGAGTTCAGATGACGAATCGTCCTCCCCTTAGACTTCATTGGGAAGTATGAGCACAACTGTAGTTCAAAGCATGCATGTTTCTGCAATCTCTGTTTCTTTTTCGGGTTTACTAAATTTGTGCTGAGGTTTAGGGTAGAATTAACGTAGGATCTACCTGTATAATGATTATTCGAATAGATGCATGGTATTCTTTTGATCTTTGCAAAAATCTCTTCACCATTGCCACATAAAAAGGCAGTTCAGATCTTCAATACCCAACCACTCATTCATGCAAAACTTGCATCATTGTATAGAAGGAAACTTAGTTGCACATGACAATGTACTTATTCGCAAAAGACTGCTGGCTCGTGCAACCTCCAAACTAAAATTGGAGATTTCTTTATTGTCTAATATAAACATATCATGTGCAAGCAGCAAGCATACAAAAGGGTCTTTTAGAATCCCCATGCCGATCCGAAATGACATCGTCGGGGAGAAACGCCGCACAAGTAGGGCAAATCCTCGGCCAATCTATAAGCATGAAAAGACTCGTGCCCTTGAATCTGCCCTTGACTCTTTTGCTGATCAATAGCCATCAATAGACCAATGCATCGACATTGAACCTGCATGCTTCGAATTTGGGTACAACACTCTCGCAAATTTGGCTTGTAACCGTAGCTGGAACCAAGTCCACTTATTTGTTTGCTGATATAAGTCTGGCAGTGCTTAAGATATTGTTGCCTTTGAACCTCGTCACGACAGTATACATTTGCATCATTTTCGCTAACGATCACATCGGAAGCATTTACCAAGAAGAAAAGTGCCATGAAGCAGGTTAAAACCACCGTGAGCTTCACCATTATTGACGATAATGATGACCTGTGGTTGCAGAAGGAAAAAGGGTTTAATGGGTGAGCCAAAAGGTGGACGCCCAGAGGGTTAAATATTGGGTTGTAAAGAGAGTACGTGTTGTGTTGAATGAAAAGCTGGCTGCATAATTTGAAAGATGGCGAGCTTATGGTTGCATGCAGACTTTAGAGCTACACGTAGGTTATTCTGGCATCCATCTCTTTTGGTTTCTTCTTGCCACGGTTAACAAACACAAAATCAAATCTCAATTTATACAAATATTTTTATCAATTTCTACTAATTATTAAATATATATTGATTTTATAGGTATTATGATTTTGCTGTTTTTTATATTATTATTTGATGCATATAATAATAAGTTAATAATTAACCTACAAGCGGATGAGTGGTGTGGCAAGAAGCAACTGTGATTTACTTAAGCGTATTTGAATTGATCATTTATAAAACGATGCATTAAAGGAAAATCAGATTACCCATTTGAATTTTACAGGATTCGTAAGACATGGAAATTGGAAAGCTCAACAAGACAACACATGTATTATAATGCCTCAGTAATAACAGTCCTCATAAATGCATATATATTCTTACACCTGTTCTCTGTTACTACGGATTCTAAATATGGATAAGGCTCCACAAAACAGAAGGTAATGCATTAATGAGATAGTATTAGGGACGGGTTACTCATGCTAAGAATGTTTGATTTGTTAGGCATGTCATATGAACTGGCTAATCAAGGCAGCAACATTCTCCAAAGCAGCCAACTGTTCCACGGAAAACACACAGCAACCTTGTGAATAAAGCAGACTTTGTGCCTGACGAGTGTTTAAAAGCACCTGCAAAAGCTGCTGCCTTGTCAACATTCCCATGGCTCCGAATACACTACCAAGAGCATTAACTTCATTGTTGTAATCACTCCAGTCTATACATGGCATCGTTTTCAGAACCTTTACTTGAGCTTGGAGAAACTTGATGTACTTGTAGGCTTCTCCAAGGATAGTAGCATTGTCCATTTTCCTTTCCCAAGGCATCAGCTTTTGCAAGGCCCGAAACCGGTCGCTCATGTTTTGCCTGTTTCGCCGCTTTGTTGCAGCCATCTTGTCTGTGATTCTAGACGGGTTTGAGTGAAGGTTGAAACTTTCAATAACAGAGTTCAGGGTTTCTGGGTTGTTTCGTGTGTTAGTGAAAAGTGAGACAAATGAAGATGGTGACTCAAGTGAGTGAAGACCAGGAAAGTTGTTTGAGGCAAAGAATAAGGGCGAGTCAGTTTCCTTTTTGGGGATCTTGGAGTTGGGTGGAGAGGGGATGAGTTGGGAAGCCGAGTGGGACGAGTTTTCACAGAGACGGGTGAAACTTTCAGCGGATGAGGAGAAAGGTGGAGCAGTGACAGTGGAGCATCCAATAAGAGGAGTAATGGAAGTTGAGGAAGAGAAATGGGAAGGAAATGGAAGGAGAGATTGGAGAGGGGCGTTGGAGTCGAAGAAACTAAAAGAGGTCATCAATGGCTTATCACAAGGATCAAGATTACTAGAAGAAGTGGAGATGGGTGGAAACAGAAGTGAAGAGCCAAAGCTATCACCATCCATTTCTCCGCAGAATCAAAGGAAACAATGGCAATTACGAGAGAGAGAGGAGGCGCTGAAATTGATCGCTATGGAATGCATTAGCTATGGTGAACTAAATACAGAACCAGCAGGAAGAGAGGACACGTGTTGAAAGGGTAGTAGCAGCGTGTACGGAATTCAGAGGGCTATGATCGCATAAAGGCGGCGACAGATGGATGGTACAGGCGAACCAACCGAATTTTTTGTTTTATTCTTTTATAATTTTTCTCATATATTTTATCATAAATAGTAAAATTTTAATATAATAAATCAATATGGGGGCTGCGGATTTACCTGATTTAAACATGCATAAAATAATTAGATACTTAATTCTAACAGAATAAAATTATTAATATTCACTATTAATTATTATATATAAATTTGTGATATATTTTTTAAAATGGTGAAAATAAAAAATAAAATTATAAGTAAAATATAAAAAAAGTCTTTATAGCTGTAAAGCAGTCATTTGCAGCGCTACACGGTGCCCGAAATGCAGCCTCGATGTATTGATATTAACCGTAGAAAAAGTAAGATTAAATAAACTTTTTAAAAAGACCTTCAAAATCAACGGTCGAGATTCAACATAGATATTGACGACGCGTTGCTTCTTTGGAGTTTCCTGCCTCTGGCTGTTTATAAAATCGAAGGGAGGGCTACGCCCATCGCACGTTTGGTAAATGCGATGAAGGTCACGGTTTCATCGGATACTATCGGCATGGGTGTGGAGGAAAGATCTGCATCTTTTCTCAGATCTAGGTTATGATCTTTCCTACACCTCCCATGCCAGTGTTTTCCGATGATTATGTCAGTCCTTCATCCTGTATATCGCCGGAACTATCTTATCTCAGGTATTTTTACTTGGTCTCGACTTCTTCTTTTGTAGATCTAGGTTCAGATTTCGTCTTCTGCTTGATTTTATTAGCTAATGATTTTAATCGATTTTGCTTTTTATGAGTTGCTGAGATGTCGTTTGATTATTTCATGGTTTGCTTCCGTGCTGGTTTTAGAGCTGAATCGTGAAATTTTTTTTACGATGTAATTTTGTTATGTTCAATCTCAGGAATCGACGTCGTAAAATTCAGATCTACAGCTTAACATTACGAACAAACATTCCAAATTAAAAAGATAAATAGCCACAATATGCCAAATTAAATTAATAGACCGTTATCTTTCGTATCTTGCATTGATTCTCACATGGGAGGATTTGCAGGTATCCATCGAAGGAACACGCACTCTTGTACAGGAACATCCTTCACCTGTTATCACTAATTTGTAATTATTTTGTTCTTAATCCGTGGGTTCACCTACTGGATCTATATTAATCTTGTACACAGTGGAGACTTGCAGATGCCTAACGAGATAGCATCATCCTTTGATTAATCAACGACCTCGAGAAAAGCAGCAAACAATAACCCAATGAGGATAAGGTCCCTGATACTGAAGGACCAAATAAGAAAGATAAAGCTAGATTTCCTGTTAACATGGAGACCATACAGGTTATTGATCAGATTGGTTAGGCATTCTGGCATTTGCCTTCTCAGAAATTTCCCTACAAGGGAATTGAACCCATCTTAACTCCATTCTGAATAGCTAGGGCCGCACAGTGCCAAGAGCATCATCATTCATTGTATTCTCAACCTCTCTATCATGGAAGTGTGAGTCCCAGGAGAATCTGAAGAAAAACGAACAGGTTCTTCAACATCACAAGGAGAATCTTGGAAATATTCCTGCAAATTCCCCCTTCTCGGCAGGTTAAAGGAAACTTGATTCTATGTAAACTTTCTAGTCATAGTGACAAATCAAAATAATATTCTCATTCTAAATTTCTGAGGCTCAATCTAAAACATATTGTATCAAAACAGGTAAACCAATCAACAAAACCCAATAACATCTTTTAGAACGTAAATATTTGACATCTATTACTCTAATCGAGAACTATGGAACACATGCATAACTCTATTTGTACCAGTTAAGCAAAGGGGTTTGGTATGGTGGGTACGATTCCCTACGTCAATCGTAGATGGGAAATGTTGTAGGTTTTCATAGAAACAATGATGATATGTAGCTGATAAATAGCTTTAAGACCAAGTAAATAATGAACACAAAAAGGCCAAAAAGAAACAAGTAATTGATAATATGTTATCAATCACATTGCTTAATTTAGATCAAAGTTATATGGTTATGCAAGGAATAAACTAATAAATACATTCCTTCTATTAATTATTATAATTGTAGGATGCATGTAATAACTCTTACAAAAAAGAAACTACGTAGAATTTATATCAAAATTTGATGGAAGAAAAGCCTTGATTAAATTCATATAATCTATGCATATTAGTTTAAACGTTAGTCTTGAAAACACTATAAAGAAATAGTTCGAGAAAGAAGGAAGCAAGATTCATTATATTCTAAATGGGTCAATGCCAAACGTTATTGTTCTTGTTCTTGATCACAGGAACGACCATTTTTCTTCTCCATGATTTCTTTTCTCTTGAGAATCTTGAGTCGTGAATTTTGCTTCGTTTCTTTCTCTTGTTAACATAACTAATGGCTTCCTGTTCCCATTGGTGGCATGCACCAATCTATTTCACCATCTCAGTGGTCCTGGCATTTATAGCCATCTCCACAGGATTGAATTCCCAGTCAAGAAATGAAACATCGTCGCCGCCGACGGCCAACCATGCTCTCTCTCTCAACGCATCAGCTGCTTTAAGGAGATCAGGTTTCAATATCATAGCTACCCTTCTCTCAATCTCCCCTGAAATCTTTCTTTCATCTCCTAACTCAACCCTATTCGCTATTCAAGACTCTGCACTCACTAATGCTTCTAATTCTCTCCCTCCATGGTTCTTGAAACATCTCCTTCAATACCATACTTGTCCTTCCGTTTTTTCGATGGCTGATCTCTTAAGTAAGCCCAAGGGAAGTTGCTTTTCTACCCGTTTTCAACGAAAGAATGTTGCTGTCACCAAGGTTGATGCCAAGCACAGATTTCTTGAGATCAATCATGTCTTGGTTTCACATCCTGATATATTTCTTCACGGAAATATCGCTATTCATGGCGTTCTTGGACCTTTTTCTTCAATGGAGTACCAAGAATCTGATCAAATTTCAGATTCCATTCAAGCTCCTGTATGTGATTCCAATGGTGTCAAAATGCTAGACACCGGTGGCGCAAAGAACATGGTTGAATGGACTAGGGTAGTTCGCTTGTTAAGCTCTAACGGGTACGTGTCGTTTGCAATTGGGTTGAATTCTGTTCTTGATGGGATCATTGAGGATTACGGCAACTTGAATTCTGTGACAATTTTCAGCCCTCCGGAGTTAGCATTTGTTGCATCTCCTTCGCCAATGCTTGACAAGATGGTGAGACTTCACATTTTGCCTTTAAAGATCACATACACAGAACTTGCTTCCATGCCAGACGAATCATTTGTCAACACATTGCTTCCCAGCCAACAACTTGAGATAATTGGTGGATACATCAATGGAGTAGAGATCATAGCACCAGAAATCTTCTCATCAAACAAATTCATCATACATGGAATTTCTCAGGCTTTTGAGGTGGCTGACCCTGTTCAAACGTCTAACATTGTGGTGGTTTCTGATAAAGTTTAGTTTCACATCATATGAAACTATTTCACTGCGCATCATACGAACGGAATTTGCTGTTATCAAGTTCTCAGCCAACAGTAGAATCAAGTAAAACAAACAGGCCCATTCAGGAACTGGCCAGGATCTGTACAATAATGCAACAAGTCACTACCATGGCATGGCTGCTTCCACACCATGAGACGCATTTTCTCTGTTACTGGAAATTAAAGAAAGAATGTTGTTGGTCAATCAGTTACAACAACGTTTACTACGTATCAAATCCACAAATCTCCAAGAAGAAAAATCACAAATCATTGTTTCTCTACCTTCAGGATTTTCTCCAATCCCCTCCATACAGCTACAGTTGTGATTTGCTTCTTGAATGTAATTTCATGTACGAGGTATCCATCGATAAACTATGATTTGTTTCGACCTTGGCAAGGCTTGCTCATTAATGACTGGCAACTCATGCTCCAGTAGAAACATACGAGGATCGTATGGTAAAACCAAGATTACCTCTAAATTCCTAAAATTTAATTTGTGTGGCTTGAATATGCATTGATTGAAAAGTTTGCTCCGTTGCTCACCTAAATACGAAAAGAAACTCATGAGCTCATTTACTTACAAAAAAAATAAATAGTGAAAGTCGATCAAATAAACATTAGGTAAGGCATATTCCTTTACTAAGAACATTCAAAGATATTGGACGTATACCCAACTGCAACAGGGAACAATTCTATCCTAAGAGCACTACATATGCAAAGGAGGAGAACAATAAGCCCAGTAATCAGAATGTACATGAAAGCAGAATTACAAACTACAAAGATTCTTAAGCTGCAGCTGATTTATTATACATTCTCAGTCATTGACGGTGGCTGATGGTAGTGGTCGATCGTTGTGCCATAATGACCAACCATATTCATTTTCAGTAAAAAATATCTTCAGCCTCTATTCTAATACCGTCAAACTTAGCTGCTCGTTTTCATCATAACAATGCCCATTTCAGTTTCGGGGCCCAGTATTGTCACAAAACTTCTTGGTGTCAAAATGATCGAATATAACGAAATATCCTTTGGCATATCAAGACTTCAGTGTGCCTTTTGCAGTACCTTCATAGATCATCATAAATCCAAACAAGCATACCGTCAATCCACATTGAAAGATTTGGCACTTCTTCAACGATCACGTAATATTTAGTGTCATATTATCATAGGCTTCCTCGTTTCCTCCAGCTTTCTTCACGACATATCCAGTTTCAGAACTTGTTTGAATCATCACTCATTTAGATCCCCACCAATCTTATTGTCATCACAACGTGCTTTCCACCTTGATCATGTTTACATGACTCTCGTCATTTTCTATAGTATTATCACCCCGCAATTGGATTTACCTTGCATTTAAAACAGTTAATCCTTATATTGGAATCCTAAAAGGAAGGTCTCTAGTTTATAAAAGCACTCTATCCCTCTCAACTGCTGATTCATGCTTGTGGGATATTCCCTAAACAATTTTCTTCTGCAGGAAAAAGAAATCTCTGAAATAAACCTATAGAAGTCCTCTTTCACTGAGAACTTGTACCGTTTTCAACTGCCAACATTGAGGTCTAGGTAGATTTTAAACCAATGGCGGTTAACACAGAAACAGAAGAATCAGACACTTGCTTTAACACCAACCTGTAGCTGGAAAAAATCGAAATCGAGCATCACTAAGAACAGAATCCTAACTATAAACATATCCCAATACATGACAGAACATTAGCAAGAAAACTAATAAAAAGGGAAACCTAAAATTTGCCATTGGGCTGCAATAACTGAAACAAGAGCTGCATCTGCTCTAGCTAACTATCTGCTACGCTACTCTTACTGCTTGAACCCTTTTATACAATTAACCATGACTCATAGATAACCTTGACAATACTATTAGCAGGGCCTTTGCTATCATTTTCATACGTTTCTTGACTAATATAAAGACTTCACCAACAATTTCCAAGCTTATATTTCAAGTTTGTATACTGATTAAATACGCTGCCTACCCATGTTTTTAACTTGAGAATTCTAAGGTATTAGGAATTTCTCCTTGGAAGGGAAGTAGACTACTCGAGAATTTCATTTAGGCTCACGTTTCATTTGATGGTCAGAGGCCAATTGTTTATGAACAATAATCAATTTTAACTCCAATGGTTTATCCTGTAGACACTCGCGCAACATCCCCTATTCATAGACAATGCTTATTCTCAGACACTACACAATCATTTTTTACTAGCATTCAAGAAATCATAACAAGGGATCACACAAATTGCAGGAGAAAAGAAAAAATACCATCAGACAAGGAGCCAAGACCACAGAATCAGGATCAGGGAGTAATTAGAATCAAAAAAATTCACAATCTGCCCTGAATACTATAACTGATACAAAGTCTTCCAAAAATAATTTTTTGCATTGTTTACAAACGCGCTAATTCTCAAAAACAGCTACGGAAAAAAACCAGCATTGAACAAAATCATACTCTAACGATAATCCTAGTCATCCTTATTCCAATCAGTGTAACATTCTCAGCACCCACCAACTTTGACCTTTTAAACAATCCAACAATCTGGCGGACCTCCCTATCACCACACTCCTCAACCACCACCACACAAACACCGCCTTTCCTAACAGTCCTCTCCATCTCCTCAATAAATCTGACAGGGAACAAAACCTCCATCAATTTTGAAGTAAAACCCATATCGAATACCCCATCAAAAAAGGGCAAATTATTAGGATCAGCCTTTCTAACAAGAGGCAAGGAATCAACAAGCTCGACACCAGTTACATCAACAACTCCGATATTGTGCAAAGCCATAACTTCATGTCCAGCGCCAGCAAGCAGGCAAAGCACATGAGAGCTATTATGCAAGAGATTGAGGTCTCGGAGATGTGAAAAGAATGCGGAGTAGGAAGAAACATGAGAAAGCCAGGATCTTGAGGACCAGAGGCGTTTGTTTTTCTTGGGAAGAGGGAGGTGCGGGCGATGATTGAGCGATGGGTCGCAGGTTGAGGTGGGGAATTTGGGATGGTATCTTGTGATGGATGTGTTGGGGGATAAGCATGTGGGTGGTGTTGGGAAATAGAGGTGAAACAGTATCGCGGTTGATATTGCTATGCAGATTATGGAGATTTTATGCAAGAAATTCTCTACGTGTTTATCCATTTCTATGATTTGATTGCAGGTGATGGAAGGTCGACCATCTGGTTGTCCGTGGAAAGGGTGGGTTCGGGATCTGAAACTGTACGATGTCGTTTCGGAGCCTTGCTATATATTATTTTATTTGAGAAGCATTAATGTGTAGAAATACATTCCGATAAACCTGGAGAATGTTATATTAAAATTACAAAACGTATGTTTGTTGGAGCATGCATTATATTAATTAATATTGATCTTTATATGAATAAATCATATGTTATCGTACAAGTTAAAGTTATGATTATTGAAAAATGTAAATGAGGTTGAATGCCTTTAATTAGTCGTGAATCATATTCACTTTGCTTACTTATCAACACCCTCAACACTTAGCTATTAGATAGATCAATTCCACATTTTTCATTTGACTATTCATTCTATTTTGATTTTTATTTATATATTTTTAAATATTTATTACTATTAATTTATTTTTCATTTAATATACGTGTATTATATTTAATTATTTTTAACTTTTAAATTTGTTATTTTTATAAAAATTAAATATATAAAATAATTAAAATTGAGGTGTATAAATTTCACAAGTTAAAAGTTTATAAAATCAATAAAAAAAATTATAATAAATTTAGACATTTAAATGAAAGTAAAAGGGAAGAAACTAGAAATGTGAACATCACATTATGAATAATCAAGTTTTTTATATTCCACATGGTGGACCCTCGGATAGGTCATTTCATCAATCAACTTTTAGTACCACTGCTAGGTTCTATATAATCAGGCTCTAATGGCTGTCCACATATACTTCCAAAACAGGAAAAGCTCGAATCATGCTACTCAACCATTCGGCAGGATTACTGTTTCTAATCCTATCTGCTCCAGTGGCAGCCATAATAGCCACACAGCTCCCTCTGCAATCATCCATCATCAACCAAACCAAGCCTGGCTGCCCCAGCCGCTGTGGTGACGTTGACATTCCATACCCCTTTGGTCTTCGTCCGGGTTGTTACCTTGATGAGAGTTTCTTCATAATCTGTAACCACACTTCCAATAAACCTTTCCTTCGTCGCAACAGTACACATGTTCTTCTTGGCATATCTATTGATGATGGCGAGATGAATGTTTCGTCGTCAATTGTCACTAATTGTTACGGAGATAAAAACCCGACAGCAGCAATCGAACTTGACTTCTCCCCTTTCACCTTTTCCGATACCAAAAACGAAGTTATTGCGGTTGGATGTGACACTCTTGTTATTATTATGCCAACAACGGAATCTAACGTAACCGGCTGCGTGTCTCTCTGTTCTGGAATTGATGACCTTCAAAATGGTTCTTGCACTGGTGAAGGTTGTTGCCAATCCACCATACCTAAAGGTGTTCCCTCCTTTGCTGTAGCCACAACTAGTTTATATAATTACACAAATGTATCAAGTTTCAGTCCATGCAGTTATGCATTCATTGTTGAGGAGGGAAAGTACAGCTTTTCCTCTTTGGATCTATTGAAACTGCGTACCAACAAAGAAGAAATGCCATTGATCCTTGAGTGGAGTATTGGGAATGAAACGTGCGATGAAGCTGCAAGAAACAATGAAACTTACGCCTGCAAGGATCATAGTGAATGCTACGATCTCGATAACGGGCACGGATATCGCTGCAACTGCTCCCAAGGTTTCCACGGGAACCCATATCTTCCACAAGGCTGCCAAGGTATGTGACCAGATTTAATTCCTTTGTTTTTCGTTGGATCATACATACTAACTAATT